>WNWU01000019.1:28103727-28195230 GCA_012654045.1 Ptyas mucosa
ATGGGATGCGATGGCAGTGGCTTTTTCGGTGACCTCTGGTAGTTTTCAGTGCCTGCGGCCAGCCACCGCAGCCGCAAAGCAGCTGTCAAAGAGGTGGCAGCTGGGAAGCTTTTTCTTTTTCGATGCAACTGCAAGAAGCCTCCCAGCGCACCGCCTTTTTGCCAGCCGCTTCCCAGCAGGCAGGCAGGCGGGTGGGGCAAGCGAGCGGCGACCGGACTACCGGTTTGGGGGTGTGGCCAGCCAGCGATCGCTACCAGTTCGGCAACCCAGGCCAAATTACCATTATTGGTTCGCCCAAACAGATGCGAACTGGTAGAAACCCACCACTGGTTATAATGTACACTGAAGATGGCATTGAAGTTCATTGTACAAGGTGCAATGACAATAAACTAAAAAAAAAAAGAATAAAATAGGAAACAGAAAATGGGGAAGTACAATTAATCAAGACACTTCTAGATATAGATTGTGGAAAAGGCCATAAATAACCTGTACCAAATATATGAATTACACTTAGATCCCAAAGGTGCTTTTCTAAAAGGTAACTGGACTTTCTTGGTTCTTTCCTTGAAAACTTTTCGTTTTCACTTTCATCCAAGAAGCTTCTTCAATTCTCAGAACTTCTGAGGAACTGACCTTAAGAATCATTCTTCCAAATCAGGCATTGATCCTTTGGAAATGGAAAAACAGACACTATGGGATAGAATGCAGAAAGATGGATCTCTGGAGGGGGGGGGGGGGGGATACATGACCCTACAAGAAAGCAAAGCAGAAAAAAATGACTTTCTCTTAGAAGGAATTAAAGCTGACCAAACCAACTGGTTGGTGAAGAACATTCTCTTCCAGAGCAAAAGTTTTAAAAAGTAGCAGAACAAGCTACAAGAATGGCTCTTCTTGCAAAGAACAACTACAATACTATCAATGAACTTTGAAGATCTAGGAAGGGAGTTTTGCTCTTGTCGGTGTTCCTTCCCCATTCACAGTACTGTAATTATTTGGAGGAAAAAATAAACTTCTCAGAGAGGATGAAATTTAACAGACACAAATGGAAAGTTCATTACTTAGGAAACTGAAATTAAACAACAGCTTTAGGATGAGAAATACCTGACAAGGGTTTTTTTTTTTTTGAGGACAGAAGTGCACATTATCCTCAACCTACCCCCAGACCACCACGAAGGCAACCTCCCATTGTCTTTCCTTACTTCATCTTACAAATAGTTGTTCCAACTGTTGCTGGCAAAGTCTGCTGTGTGGTCTATCTGTTATACTTCATCGTAGGCAAATGTTTCCAATTGGCTACCGTGCAACAATTGCAGAATCTCCACTTCCTTTTGATCACGGGTCACTGTCTTCCACAGCCATTTTGTCCCTGGCTATTAATTGTTTTCTATTTATTGCTCACAGTGTACCTTTGCCTTTAAAAAAAAATTAATTGGTGGACTTGTAAAATAGAGAAGCTGGGATTTTTGTTTGCTTCATTAATCTACTGTTGGACATTTTAACATTTAAAAATTCCAAATCATTAAACACCGGTGGCGCAGTGGTTAGAATGCAATATGGCAGGCTAACTCTGCCCACAGCCTGGAGTTTGATCCTGACGGGGCTCAAATATGACTCAGCCTTCCATCCTTCCAAGGTCGGTAAAATGAGGACCTAAATTGTTGGCGGCAATATGCTGACATTGTAAACTGTTCCGAGAGTGCTGTAAAGCAGTATGGAGCCGTATATAAGTCTAAGTGCTATTGCTATTGTCAAAACAAATACAAGGGAGAATCAACAGCAAGCAGGTTTATTCAAAAGATCTCTAAATGGCAACCATATGCCTGCAAAGCCCTGATGCGCACTGCTTTTGAAGCTCTAGGTCATTGGCTCCTATCTATATGCAAAAGTGCCTACCAATCATTAAGACAACCAAAGGACCAGTATACCACTTAACTCTGTAGAACATACACATTCCAGTGAAATGAATCTTCCTCCCTCTCTTCCTTCCTTGACAAGAGTTCTGCCAGTTCTCCCAACTGCAACAGGGCTGTGATGCTATCATGACACTTGACAAGGCATGGCCTGATAAAAATGTTGATTGCGTGTTTGAACCTCTTGAAGCAATTGATTTTTCCCTGTCAGTGTGAAAGTGCAGTTACTTCTTTTATCCACCACATTTGAAATTTGGAACTCTTTTTCTCTCCCCTTTCCCCAAGGCTTACACTTTGATTTTAATTTCTCAGGCTTCATGCTAGGAAGCAATCAATTGTTCACATAGCCAACATTCCTGTTCTGACAAACTAGAGACGAATATGAATCGCCAGTGTAATATGTTTTTTTTTTTAAAAAAAGGCAAATGTAATTTTAGGCTGCATCAACTGAAGCATGGATCCCAGTAATAGTTCTGCACTGGTCAGCTCCTGCCTCAAATATTATGATTACCTGTGTGGACTATACTGAACATTAAGAAAAAATCAGATGAAATAGAACAGACATGGAAATTGTAATGAGATGATCGGAGGGAGATATAGGAATTATGTCCTATTCAATGTGGTGAAAGAAATTGGGCATGTGTAAGAGGGAATATGAAAATACACTTCAAATATCTGAAAGAATGTTGAACAGAAAAAAAGGTTAAGTTTTCTTTATCATTATATAAGACATGGAATAATTACTTAAAATAAAAATGCTCCTTCGTATAGGGTATGGAATAACTGATTTAAGGCAGATTCCCATTAGTAATACTGAAAAAAAGCAAAAAACCCCACTTCCCTACAGGAAATGTACTTCAACCATAGAATCACTCACTGTGACAGGTGATGGACACCACTTTAATAGCTATGTTCAAGCAGAACTTCTCTGTCAAAAATGCTTTGATTAGATTCTACTGATCACACTGTAATCTAATGTTTAGTGCCAGTTAGTGTAGTAGTTAAGATTTTAGTGCCATTTAGTGTAGTGATTAAGATTCTGACCTAAAACCCAGGATATTCTGAGATATAATCGTGCCTTAGATATGAAAGCCAGCTCGGTGACATTGGGCCAGTCACTCTTTCTCTACCCAGCCCACCTAGCAGAGTGGTTCTTGTGGGGAAAATAGGAGGAGGAAGGAGTCTTAGGTATATTTGCCACCTTATTTAAAAGTGATAAAAGTGGGATAAAAGAATCTAAAAAATAAAATATATTTTACAGTTGCAGGACATGCTTCCCTGTTATTAATACAACCATGTTTTATTCACTCCTATATGCTATTTTATAACAGCAAATAACAATAGGCTAACTTGTACTTGACATGCTTGCCAATTTAGACTAAAGCGGCTTAGATTTAAATGTTCTCAATTATTATGCACCCTTAGTCGGACACGACTTCACAGCTAACAACAACAACAACAACAAATCATGGTTAACTTTATCATGGTTAACAACTCAATTTTCATAGCTTCCATGATACTCTGAACTATAAAAGTAATTACACAAGCTGAGTTTGCACAACTTGCTAGACTAAAACTTGTGGCCTGGATAATAATGTAGTGGCTTTTGCATGTCCACCTATGATACCAGTAAACTGCAGGTTAGTCTTAGAATGATTTTACATCTTGAAACACTAGAACCTGTAGCTGGGGCTAAGGGCCAAGAAGACACTGGCTTGGGGATCCAAAGCTTAGAGGATGCCCAGCATTACCCCTCCTCCCAAATCGTTCTCAAAATACAAACTTTCACATCATCGGGAGGTGACACCATCAGTCACTGTAGCCTAGAGGCACTATATACCCTTAATCCAGCATTGATTTGAAAGAACCAGAAAATAGCAATAAAGTGAAGAAAATGAGTGAGTGTCATCTTTTGCTGGAAAGAATAATGTTCTTTGAAAATTGATTCTGGGAATAGAATAAAATATTTTTTTACATACACCTTTGCTTCAATTAGATCACTGTTGTCAATAGTTGAGAGACACGGACTCTGTGAGGTTTTAACCACCACTTCCATAAAAATGGAATCTGAAAGCTTTTTCATGCAAGAAGCAGTGAGAAGTAGAATTGGAGTCTGGCAGAAAAAAATTCTCAATAGTTCCCCCCTCCCTCTTAATAATGGGTATTTTAGGCCATAGTGCCTGATTTCTCAGCACACGGAGCTCCTATGGCCAAAAGACAGTGCAGTAATGTACTTTAAATTTAAGCAGGCTGGGTTCATCTGCGATTATAAATGACAAGGCAAATTGCTTCAAAGTGCTTATCTAGTTTATGGTTCGGTGTAGCCCAGAAACCTTGCTTTTGTATCCTCCAAGCGAGGCCTGAAGCATAAAACCAGTTCGGTGTTTTGGAGCAATAACTTTAAAAGGATGCCAAATGCTAACCCACCCTTGTGACTTACTAAAGAAGGAAAAAATGCAAAGTGGCATGCGGTCCCATCCTTCTTTAGGAAACTCACTGGGCACGGCAGCTTAAGAATGCAATTCGGTGTGCCTGGGAACTAACTTGCCTGCCTGCCTGCTTGCCTGCCTGCCACGCATTCTGCCGCCGCTGCTCCGGCGAGTCAAAGCCTTAACTGTCCCTGATGGATCTTCATAGCGCTTTAAGAGAAGGCTGATCCTTCGAACTCCGCCCCTAAGTTCCCGGGACGCCTCCGTCAGATCCCATCCCAATTGGCTGACTAGGATATGAATATGTATGTCCTGACCTGTGTGAATGAGGCGCTGTGCCCTCCCTCGCCGCCGCACAGAGAGGCTTAGGGAGCGTGCGGGACTTTGCTGAGCAATCGCTCTTCTGGTCGCTCGCCGAGCGTGTCTGGCGGCTCTGGAGCCGGCGTGGTCCTGTTGCCACAGAGCCCCGGGAGCTCCTGGCTTCTTCGCTGCCGCTGCCAGCCTCTTCCTCCTGCCAGGCACGCTGCTTCTCAGCCGGCCCCGTCTCTACGCTCCTGCTTGCGACGCCTGCCGAAGAGATGCGGGGCCTGTCCGGATGGATGGTGCTGCTGGTGCTCGGCAGCTGGTTCCGTCTGCGAGCAAAGGGCGCCGTGCCGCTGGCTGGCTTTTATCCCTTCGGGCCGGCGCCGGGGGACGCGTCCACCCCTCAGCAAGACGACGGCGGCTCTGGGCTCCAACCCATCGCCGTCAAGTTCCCCTTCTTCGGTGCGACTCACACAGCGCTCTACGTGAGTAGTCGTCCCGTCGGTGCTAAGGAAAGTGCGGGCACCGCACTTGTGCATCCCTGCGGTCCCTTAATGGGAAGTCGCGTGTCCCAAAGGTGCCTTTTTCAGGAGGCAACTGGACTTTCTGGTTTTTCCTTTGAAGACGTTTCGCTTCTCATCCAAGAAGCTTCTTCAGCTCTGAAAGTCCAGTTGCCTCTTGCAAAAGCACTTTTGGGACAACCATGAGCTTGGATGACTGAGAATCTCCATAGACGAGAAGTAGTATGCTTAGTGTGGAGTAATAATGCATCAGCCCTAGCCCCTTTCTATAAAACGTATTTTAGTTCTGAATATGTGTTAACTGCCATGCTTGCCATTGGGAATCCCCCCCCCCTCCAATGATATGCCTGCCAATTAAGTTGTACTGCTATGGCAGATGTTTGCTTTTTTGCTTCCTGCTCCAGGATGCTCTGTCTTCAAAGCATTGGGTACCAATCCTAAGTGTCTTACCCAAGTACAATGGATCTTACCCTTAATTGTAGTGCTTTGGACCCCAGCCTTTGGACCATTTGAACTAATCCCAAAAGAAACTCAGATCTTAAACTACTTCCTAAAGATTAGAGCTGGAGGCTGATAATAGAAGTTTAAGTATCTTGTTTAAAACTTCCCCATAGTCCTCTTCTCCCCACATCCTCAAAGAGGATGCTAGAAAGACAATGGGGTATTATGAAAGACTACATACCAATCTTCTCTGGATTGCTGATTAAAGATCATGGAAGATGTAGTATAACACATTAGAAAAGTAAGCAAGTTAGGAAAGCTGCTGGATTCACACAGAATCACCCATATTAACAGCCAGTTTTTTGATTGCTCAGTCTGGCTAGGTGGTGACACACAGCTGAACTTGGGTGCTCTTAAAAAATTGAGTGGGGCCAGGTCTATTAGAATTTGGATGGGAGATCATTAGGGGAATCTCAGTGCCAAAAGTTGAACAGGGAAAAAGACAGTGGCAAATCACTTCTGTAATGATACTAAGATAATTACACAGATGTATCCATGTGTCCAGTACTCAAATTTGACTTGAGAGAGATTTTGCATTTACTGGATGATTAGGATAGAGAGATTATTCCACTTACAATGACTGTCACTTAATATGACAACAAGATTAAATAAAAACACATGAAGGTTCTTTGCTCCTGATTGAGGTCACTGCTCCAGATCTAGTTTGACTATTAAAACATATTTCCTGGAATCTGCTTTTTCCTTTTCTCTTATGGATGTTTTCTAATCAGAGGACAAACCAAAAGGGTTAAAATTTAGGAGCTGTAAATAAAAAAAACCTGCTCCCTTTCAGTTATTTTGGAAAGCATCTGTAATCAGCTGAGATGTTATAGTTGGAGCTGGTAAGAGTTGTGCTCCAAAACATATAGAGGACAACCAGCTTGGCCAAGATAAGACAAGATGATGCTATAAAATCACTAAGGAGTTGTTTAGCTTTGTTTTTTAAGAGAAAACAAAAGAGGCAACATATTTGTCTTCTTGGTATCATACATACTGTATTTCTCATGTTGTAACAGCTTTTCAACTGTCCAGTAATTGTGGAAATTAAACTAGAATTCCTTCTCTTCTCATACCCCAAAGTACATTTGCAGAATAAATATACTACTGAGTGCTTTGTAAATAATATGGTTAACAACTGGAGGTTGTGCAATCAACAAAAATCAGTATTAATCATAGCTAACCAAATAGTTGGCATAGCTTGGTGTTTAGGTTGATTTTCACAAATGGGTGTTCTTCAAATGTATTGGAATCTTGCTGGTTGAGATTTGTAGCTCCTATACAAAGGGAAATTTATTGTATTTTAAACTTTGAGATTATTAGGAATAGAGTATGAATTAATGAATCCTTCAAACTAAGCTTGTTTTCCAAACCATTTAGCACTAATCATCATCAGATGGAAAAGCTATGATAGTTTGTGATCTAGCTTTCTCGTAGCAGCAACAATACTATGGTTTGTATAGTGCTTTTCAAATTCAAATTCAAAAAATTTCACAAACAGCCCAGAAGGTGATGTTCATAATTTTTCCTGGGAAAGGCACACTTGGTCATGCTCCCAAAAGCAATTAAAAGGTCAAGGACTGAAATTGAATTTGATTCTACTCCTTTTAAATATAAATAAATTGTAATAGTATATAATTAGTAGAATTGTTTTTCAGTCAGATACTAATAATTTTTGCCTTTTTTTAAAAAAAAAGTGTTTCAATGCACCTTCTGGGATCTGGAGGAGCTGTTTTTAAGGCTGTATGTTACCTGGTGCATAATCTAATCCTAATATCATACAGCATACAGTGTGGCAGTATTATTATTCCCATAATACAGATTTGGAGCAATAAACTGGAGGAGAGGGGGAAGAAGAAGCAGTCTTTGGTAAAATTATCAGCAGGTTGAGATTATCAGAAGGTTGAGATTATCAACAGGATGAGACAGGGGACTCCTAGCTTTTTATCTATCTCCTGTCATCTTTCTCCAGGAAAATAGGCATTCAGTTCCAGTGCTTTAGATAATTGTACCTAAGAACTTCACAGAAAGAATGTTTTGTGATTCCTGTACAGTAGTCTCCTTTTCCCTTCATTATTCCTCACCTTACATTGTTGAAAGACAGACTACATAATCAGAAGCTTTTTGAGGTTTATGGAAGGATGAAGGGAAAAGAAAATGATTCTTCCATAAGTATCCTTTAATGTAACTTATCCTAGGATCAATATCTCCAGCAGCCATTGTTTCTCAGGCTTCAAATTTAAATAGAAGGCCGGACTTGGCCTCTACAATCTTCCTGAAAACTCTTGAAGGATAGGGGATCCCCACCCCCATTCCATAACAACTCCAATCTTCAATGTTAGAAATGAATAGCTTTATCTGCCTGCTAAGATTTTTGTCTCTGCCTTTTTTTGTTGTAAAGTCACTTATATTATTCCAAAACCATCTGGATTTACTTGGGGACAGTCAAACAGTCTAATTTAATTTAAGGCATCAAAGCTGTAACAGGATGTTGAGAATCGGAGTGTCTTTGCTGTATTAGGCAATTACACTCTGCAGCCAAGGAGGCATAATGGCCTAAATATTTTGGGTTCAAGGAAAAGCATAACATAGTCTTTCCAAATTCTTCTGCTACCCAGATTCATGGGCTGATGTAACTTGAGATTCTGTAAATTTGGAGATGATTTGCACTCCAGTATGATACTTTAAAATTGTCACTTTCTCTGCTTTTCCTCATTGAAACTGATTCCAATAGTGCTTATAACACTTCGTTTTTTAGGAGCTTCTATCCTCTTTGAGCTCCTTTTCCCACTAGTTTCCTCTGCCATGGAATGCTACTTATCATTGCTCTGGGAATATTAGAATTTAGTTCCTTGAAGTTTAAGTGTTTTCTATTGAACTTAATATTCTTTAAGAACTCTACATTGCATGATCGTGTCTACCAATGTGCCTGCTATTCCACTTCCTAAAGGATAGTTAATCTTATTGTCTTCCTCCATTGCCTCACTGTTTTCTTTTACCTGCCCATGATAGGAAATAGGAAATTCTTTTGTGGTGCTGATCAAGCAAAAGTTAATTTCCTGGACAAAATAATGAATGTTAACATTACCTCTGCTGAATTTGTTACTGCAGCAATACACAAGTAGACTCAAAAGAAGTTAGGAAATGGGTCAGAGAAAGAGATTCCTTTAGCTAAGTCACCTAAAACCTTGACTCTCTGGATTCATTCTGATGCTTTAAATTTGACAGTCTGCCCAAAAGATACAGCTTTTGTCTTGCTTTTGTGATACGTGCCATAATTGTATATGACAAGCAAACAGATTTCTTGTTGTATTTACATATACATATCCCAGGAAGCAGTGGTGGGATTCAGCCAGTTTGCACCACTTTGGGAGAACCGGTTGTTAACTTTCTGAGCAGTTTGGCAAACTGGTTGTTGGAAGAAATCATTAGGGCAGAGAACCGGTTGTTAAATGACTTGAATCCCACCACTGCCAGGAAGTATTCCAAGTAGTGATACCTATCAAGGTACATGAAATTTGTGTGCATTTGAAAGTCCACAAAAAACATATTCTGCAACATGGAGGTGATAAGTGTATTCAAAATATTTTTTTGCAATGCTGTAATGGCAACTGTAGCATCATAAAATGCACTGAAATATAATTGTTATGCTATCCTCAGGCCCTTGAGGATTATCAGCTTGTTGACATTTTCTTTAGAAATATGTTTGTTTATAAGGATAATTTTTGAAGAAATTCCTTCTTGAAAGATGAGTTCAGTTGAAAACTTTCTCAGTTGAGCCTCCTCTTATGTTCATTAAAACATGACAACACATTGAGTATTTGTGTTAATGGGGTTAGTTCAGAAACAGATATACTCATATAATCTGAATTTTTGGCCTTATGCTAAATCTTTGAAATACAACATGAGACTATGAACAAACAAAGGCACTTCTAGTCCTCACCCCATTCAAAACCCAAGATGAGTAACACTGAAATGCTGACATACATTGACAGGTGACTATTAGTCAAGTCAGCAAGAAAGACATAGGAGTGTTAGAATATTTTCATTGCTGTTTTTCATTCTGTAATGAGAGAGAGGATGCAATTTCCTATGAGCGATGCTATTTTGCCTGATCCCATTTTGTTTTCAGCTTCTCTGATTCTTGTTGTGATGCATTTGGGGGTAGCATTGCAAGTAGATACATGGAAATAAACCAGCACATAAAGGGGATGGTTGTTCTAGGACCCCTTGACTATTTTGATTTGTCAACACCAAATGGCTTGACTTCTTTCAATTTTGCAAACAGTATCAGAGCTTTATGTGGACATTCCCAAAGGTGATAGCCAGCAGTGCTCTGAAGCTGCCAAAAAGGCCAATAAAAGAATAGTATCAAGATTACACAAAGTCTTAATACTACTTTATACTGCACTGGTAAGACCACACTTGGAATACAGCATCCAGGTTTAGTCACCATGATCAAAAGATATGTTGCGACTCTAGAAAAAGTGCAGAGAATTGCAACAAAGATGATTAGGGGACTGGAGGCTAAATCATACAATGAATGGTTACAGGAACTAGAAATATTTGGTCTAGCGAAGAGAAGGACTAGAGCAGTCTTCCAATATTTGACGGACTATCATAGAGAGGAGGAGATCAACCTATTCTCCAAAGCATCTGAAAGCAAGACAAGAAGTAACGATGGAAGCTTAACAAAGAGAGATCCAACCTAGAACTAAGGATAAATTTCCTGTCAGTAAAAATGATTAATAAATGGAACAACTTGCCTCCAAACTTGTTGTTCCAACACTGGAGATTTTTAAAAAAGATTAGACAGCCATTTGTCCGGGATGGGATAGGCCCATGATGGCAAACCTATGGCACGCATGGCCAAAGTGGCACACAAAGCCATGTCGCTCGGCACAGGCGGCCTTGCCTGTTTATCTTTTGGGTTTCTGGCATGCATGTGCGTGTGACAATCAGCTCTCCGCGCATGCAGCAGTGCCGAAAACTGGTGGGTGCATGCACGCTGGCCAGCTGATTGTTGGGTGCACATATGCGCCAGAACCTGGAAGTTCAGCTTTTCTAGAGCGCGGCCCTGACGTCTTCCGGAGCATGACATTTCCACACGACCTTTTTGGCACCGAGTGGGATAGGGTCTCCTGCTTGAACAGGGATTGGACTAGAAGACCTCCAAGGTCCTATTCAACTCTGTTATTTGTTTATTAGTTTGCCTCAGGAATCCTGATAATGCACTATATTTGCATTAAAAAACCATAGAGATGGAAAGACCAAAAGCTTCCAAGAAGGAAGGAGAAGTCATAAAGCACCTCTTCCCTTTTTGGCATTTTAAGGTGGTATAATTATTTGGTAGGAGGAACAATAGATAAGAGCATTTGATTTTTAAATACTTCCCTACATTGAAAGCTGCAGTTGGGAAGCTCCCTGTTTCATAGTTTAAAATGTGACAGATCATTCAGAACATTATCTTCCATTTACATAATCTGAAATGGAACTGCATTTTATAATCTGTTTTGCACTAAATTATTATTACTCCTACATTATTATTTCCAAAATTGAGAGATGAGTGAACAACCTTTAGATCAGAGCTCCCCCACCTCGGTCCATGGAACAGCACCAGTCCATGGCATGCCAGAAACTGGGCTGCACAAACAAGCAAAGCCCCATCCATGAGATGCAGGCAGCCTGTGAAACCATGCCCTCCCGGTCCACGGAAAAACCTTTCTCCATGGAACTGGCCTCTAGTCCCCAAAAGGTTGGGGACCATTGTTTTAGATAACCAAAACACTAGCAAACATGGGATGGGGGGGGAAGGTGGCAGGGGTAGCAAAAGGACAAAAAAATTACATGAAGTAGTTTGATTCTAAACTGATAGCGGGCACATTGACTATTACAAAGGAAGAAGTTATTAGTTTTATTCATAGGGTTCATACAAACACATTTATTGTTTTAGAAATTACAGAAAGTTTGAGAATGTTTGGCTTAATGCAACATGTAAGCCCTGTCATTCTGTCTACTAACAACATAGGAAAACTGCCCCACTCAAACTGGTTAAAAAGTTTTTTGTAAGATAATAAAACAAGACTCTTGAATGAAGTTTTGTCATTTAGCAGATCCTACATGGGAAGGCTGGTACACAGGGCTGCGCTTGAAGACAACTCGGAAACTTCAACTGGTTCAGAATGCAGAGCGCACACAATAATGAGGCTTCCTAATTTTGCCCATGTTACATCTTTGTTGCAGAAGTTGACTAGCTTCCAGTTCAAGGTCCTGGTCATCACCTTTAAAGCCCTATGTAGTAGAGGTCAAGCTATCTGCAGGATCAGCTTTTCCTAAGACGTCTACCATCCTAGCAGGTCAGATAGGGTGGGCACATGCCTAGTTCCTTCCCCTAAATGTTGAGATTTGAGGGGATCTAGGAATTGTGCCTTTTCATGGCAGCCCCTCTTCTATGGAACACACTTTGCCCTCTGAAGTTTGGCAGGCCTAAAGGTAAGGCTTTTCCCCTAAGTGCTGGGATAAGATTGGATGATTGCATATTAGAAGTTTGCTTTGGCGACAGGTTTTGTCGTTTTTAATGTTTTAATGTGTTTAGTTTTATAGTCTTAATATGGTGTTATATGTTTTAACTTTTGATTGGGGGCTGCTCAGTTGCTTATGAACATCTATACTGTATAAATGTTTTAAATTAATGAAATAAATTAGTAAAGAGAGTATTTGGATCAAATCAGGTGTTCTTTGAAGTGTTGAGACTACAACTTCCAAAATTGAACCCTTAGAATGTGGTCTAAATGCATCTGGATAACATCTGTAAAAAATGGAATCAGATGACATTATTTGTAATATCTCCATTGAAGTGTGTATTTTTAACTTGTTGCAACAATACAAGAATTGCTTAAGGTTGAAAATTCTGTCTATAGATACTGTAGAACATTGGCTAGTTATGCAAGGTTAATTTATTAGTTGAAAATAGCTATTGTGTGTGTATGTCAATCAGTAAACTTCATGATGGATATTGATTGGGAAAAAAACAGAGCTGAAGTTGGCAAAGGTATGCAAGAATTGTCAACTGATAAAAGACACAGTAAACATCTCAACTCTGGGAAAGGAGGGAGTATGAGAAAGAGACTCAAAACAATGGTATAAGGCGGGCAGAAGGAAATGGCAGGTTTCCAAGATACTGTTACTATATTACTATATATAATCTGCAAGAGTAAAGAGGTGTGATGGCTCAGTGGCTTATTGATGCTGGAGATGGGTTTCTGCTCCAATGGTTCGAGTCCTCACACTATGTGTCTGGTTGAGCTCCTGTCACTCATCTCAGCTTCTGTCTACCTAACAGTTTGAAAGTGAATAGATAAATAGGTACCACTTCAGTGGGAAGATGAGTTGTTTTTTTGTTTTTTGTTTTTATTTATATGCCGCCCTTCTCCGGAGACTCACGGCGGCTTACAGTGCGTTAAGCAATAGTCTTCATACTTTTGTATATTTATACAAAGTCAGCTTATTGCCCCCACAAACTGGGTCCTCATTTAACCTACCTTAGAAAGGATGGAAGGCTGAGTCAACCTTGAGCCTGGTGAGATTCGAACTTACAGTAATTGCAGACAGCTGGTGTTGATCACTATGCTTTTAATTGGTGCTTCATGCAGGCAGTCAGATTCCTGTTCTCTGAACCTTCCTGGTTGTGGTGCCCAATTGCAAGGCAGTTCCATGGAGGGAGAGTGCCTTGGATGATGTTGCAGGAAGAGCTGCTTGTCTTTGTTCTGGTGCAAAGCCAGTTTGCCCTCTTGTGGCACACCATGGGAAGCACATGAGCATGAGATGCTACCTTGGCTGCCAAACTACTACTCTACAATTGCATTGTAGTCTCCTGGCTAATGTAACAACACCATACACTAATATTAATATATAATCTACAACAGTAAAGTGGAGTCCCAATAATTCTTGCAGTATCTATTTCCTAATTTGGCTTCCTTCAAACAGCTAATTTTGGCCAATTGAAAAAAAAGGAATCCTGGGGTATTTAGCAAAAGTTAGGACCTTAATTTTTGTATAAAGAATATTGAATACTTTCATGTGGTATGTGTGGCTAAGATGTACAAGGCTTTTCTTAAGCTGATTGGCAATATGTATGTGTCTATTTGTGTATCTGTGTTTATGTATGTATGTACGTATATGTACATATCGTGTTTCCTAAAAAATACAACCTACCCTGAAAACAAACCCTAGCCTGGTTTTCATGCCTGCGCCTAATATAACCCGTACCCCCAAAATAAGCCCTAGTTAAGCCCCACCCACTGTCTGGTTGTACAAGGTGGGGTGAGGTGCAGGTGTAAAAATAAAGCTAGGGGAGGGGTTGGGGGCTTCCCCATGTGCCAAGCATCCGCTTACTGTAGCACTGCCGCAGCCAGGCCTCCCACACCCCAACACCTGTTGCTCTGTTGCCCAACTTCTGCAGGCACTTGTGGCCGCTTGCGGCCGGACACCATGTGGCATATCACGCCAGTGCCGCCGGTAAGACATCCCACGAAAATAAGTCCTGGTGCTTATTTTGGGTCTGAAAAGGTCCTATTTTTGGGGAAACACGGTATGTATGTATATGTGTATGTGTGCATGTGTGTGTGTATCCTGCAATGTTTAATTTGAATATATAATTAACACACAATATAATTAAAGAACAACTCCTTCAGTCCAGAGTATGGTATTCAGTTTGGAAAAATTTTCTCAGCTGAAAGGAAGTTGAAGAGCAAGGTGACCTAAAGAAAGACCACAGGAATGGTTCTACTTCTCTTTATAGAAAGTGATTCAGTGGATTAGTTGAGTGGCAGGCAGAAGGTTGGGTTAATTTGACTGTCTTTTACATGATAAAAAAATGTCACAAGAAAGGTTTAAGAATGTCAGAAGATACAGTGATTTTACCAAAAAACAGGTAGTAATAAAATACTGTGAATATTTTAGCTTTAGAATCTCTTTTACTGGAGATCATAAGGAAAATATACCCATTCCATATTTTCCTCACAAAAGAGGATACCTCATCCTCTTCTTATTCATACAATAAGATAAAATTCTCAGATGTATGGGCTATACTTGACCCAAAGAAATCCATTAAATTTCATATTTAGGTGGGTATTTGAATGTTTTCCATATTGCGTAATTCCTGAGAAGTTGAGAATCTGTTTTTTGTTACACCACTCTAGATTGACAGGACTTAGAAATTAATTGCTGCTTCAATTAAGTAAAGAAAATCGTTTCTTCACCAAAAACTAGCATTGCAGGGAATGGTTAAGCTAGAACTTTCCACGGCAGTATGTAATTCTCTAATTTTTCTCTTCTTCCTCTCCTCCTCTGGCTGGATTCCTTTACTATGCTAAGCTAAGGCTTTTTTTAACCATGGATTGCTGAATTGACTAAGTTCTTACAATATACTTAGCCACATATATTGCTTATTAATTGCATTGTCAGTAGTATACAAGCATCCCTTTAATGCAGATCATTAAGTGAAGGATGGTTTTTTTTATTGTTGTAAAACGATACTTAACTGAAGTTTTATCTGAAGCTACAGTGTTATTTCCAAATCAACATAACTTCTGAAATTTCTTTATTCACAGTATGGTATAGCAATAGCAATAGCACTTAGACTTATATACCACTCCATAGTGCTTTTACAGCCCTCTCTAAGCGGTTTACAGAGTCACCACATTTTTTAAAAAATTTGATTTATATGCCGCCCTTCTCCGGAGACTCAGCAATAGCCTTCATACTTTTTGTATATTTATACAAAGTCAGCTTATTGCCCCCACAAACTGGGTCCTCAATTTACCAACCTTAGAAAGGATGGAAGGCTGAGTCAACCTTGAGCCTGGTGAGATTTGAACCTGCAATAATTGCAGGCAGCTGTGTTAATAACAGGGTGTTTTAGACCACTGTACTATCCAAGGCTCTTGGACCACATTGCCCCCAACAATCTGGGTCCTCATTTTACCGACTTCAGAAGGATGGGAGACTGAATCAACCTTGAGCTGGTGAGATTTGAACTGCCAAACTGCAGCTAGCAGTCAGCTGAAGTAGCCTGCAGTGCTGCACTCTAACCACTGCGCCACCTCGGTTCTATGAAAGTGTTTATGAGGAGGTTGTTTGTCTTCTTGTATCTAATAGAAAGAAAGCTATGCAGAAATGCAAGGACACACTTTTGAACAATCTAAAATGACTACTTTGGGTTTCTTATTACATAAAATTTTGATATTTCGATTGTTAAGTTATCCAGTTATTAATACTTAGACCAAAAATTTTAGCAGCATAGATAATTTATCTTTTCATTTTATGATTTATACTATGTGTTCACCACAGTTCCTGACATTTATATTCTGATCCGAGTTTAATGGTGATTTTTCAGGTTTTTAAATATAAATATACTTACCTGTCTGCAGTCAACTAATGATGTACTGAAAAAAAAACAAATTTCTATGATACTTCTATGATCAGCATTTTACACTTGTATCTTACTCTTCTACCCCTTTTTTGTTGTTCTTTCTCTTGATGTATATGTGTCGGGTTCGGGTGGGGTTAGTAGCTTTTGTGCCTGTCTGCTACCTTCTAATGGAGTCTGTATTTTTGCAGCTCTTACTGCTATATCTACTATAGCATCTTGTCTAAAGCGCTCTGTTTGGGAGAAAATCACAGCTGGAAGTAATTCAGCATTGCTTACAAATCTGTGCAGTTGGTCACTCACCTTGGGAATAAGGCTGTCCAGAACGGCAGCTCCAAAACCTGTGGCAGGACAAGCTTCCAGTTGAGGGATGGCAGGGAAAGTACCTCATCTGGTAGAAAACTCTGTACCTCTATGGTGTAACAATCTATGTAACCTTTTTTTTTTAAAATTCCTATTTATATGCCGCCCTTCTCCAGAGACTCAGGGCGGCTTACAATGCGTTAAGCAATAGCCT
The DNA here is from genome assembly GCA_012654045.1 of Ptyas mucosa. NCBI lineage: Eukaryota > Metazoa > Chordata > Lepidosauria > Squamata > Colubridae > Ptyas > Ptyas mucosa. The sequence goes on from WNWU01000019.1 coordinate 28,120,335, forward strand.
TCATACTTTTGTATATTTTTTATACAAAGTCAGCTTATTGCCCCCACAAACCGGGTCCTCATTTTACTCACCTTAGAAAGGATGGAAGGTTGAGTCAACCTTGAATCCTGGCTATCCAACAATTCTCCTTCCCTCTCTTCTAATCCTAACCTTTGCTTCTGTATCTTTGACTTGTGGAATCTACCATTGGCCCCCAATTGATTTTTTATAATTAAAATTATATTTTTTAAAAAACCTTGAACCTTTCAAGGTGTTGAGAGACTATCTAAATTTTGAAAGATCTCAAGGAAGACTGCTAAAATCTTGAGGAAATATTATGTACCAAGATTTTGACTGCTGTAAAAGCATTTTTATGTGATGCCTTCACCACAGCCCAACATCAGTATTCTTACATTCCCAAACCAAGCATTGAGTTCCATTGGAATAATGAAAATGTAGTCTACATTTCTAGATATCTAATCTACTGTCAGAACTTGACTATGTGCCCTACTGTAAATTCAAACTGCCAGTGAAGATGTAGAATGGTGCTTTCTCTTTCCCAGCATAGCCTCTTTGGGTTCAAAGAAGCTTTCACATTTCCTTCTTTATTATGAATTTATATGCAAATGCAAATCAGTTTGCAAACTTGGACTCAAAATATTCACAGTGTAAATTTATGAAAGCTGGTTTGGTGTAGTGATTCAAGCACAAGACTAGAAACCAGGAGACGGTGAGCTCTAGTCCCAACTTAAGAAAGCCAGCTGGGTGATCATTGGCCAGTCACTTACTTTCAGCCCTAGCCATTTAGAGACTTATCCAGTCAGTCATCAGGAGACAAGATTGATTCAATGGCATGTCTGTTTAGACCCGCTCCAGTCCGGTTTCAGGCCTGGGTACAGCACAGAAACGGCATTGGTCGCATTGGTGGATGATCTCTGGAGGGCTCGAGGTAGGGGCTACTCCTCTATCCTGGTCCTATTAGACTTCTCAGCGGCTTTTGATACCATCAACCATGGTATCATGTTGCGCCGGTTGGAGGGACTGGGGATGGGAGGCTGCACGAGCTGCATTGGCTTCCAGTGGACTTCTGGGTGCGCTTCAAGGTGTTGGTGACCACCTTTAAAGCGCTCCATGGCTTAGGGCCAGGGTACTTACGGGACCGCCTTCTGCCACCGATAGCCTCCCACCGGCCAGTTCACTCCTACAGAGAGGGCCTCCTCAGGGTGCCGTCAGCCAGACAATGTCGGCTGGTGACCCCCAGGGCAAGAGCCTTCTCTCTGGAACAATCTACCCCCAGAGATACGAGTGATCCCAGACTTCCGGACTTTCCGTCGGGCCCTAAAAACCTATTTTTTTCAGTTAGCCAGGCTGGCCTGACTCCATGTCGGTTTTAAAGTTCATACTGATTTTAAATTGAAATGTTTTAAATTATGGGCCAAATTTCATTTAATTCCTTTTAAACCATTTTAATTTTTGTGTACAATGTTTTTATTTGACTGTTTGAGTCTGATTGAGGACTATTGAGTCCGAAAGGAGAAGGGCAGTATAAAAATCGAATAAATAATATTAATAATAATAATAATTCTCACCATCAAAAAAAAAGTGTAATGTGATTCAGTGCTGTGTTCCAAGTTATGTGGATTCTTCTCTATCAATATTTTGTCACTGTATTTTTTTAAATCTTAGTTGTCTCTCGTGCAGCCAAATCCTTTTCTGACAGAGACCAATTGATTGATTAATTTGCTTACTTGCTTGATTCCCCCCCTCCCCAAAAAATTCATTTCAATTGCTCAGGTGTATACCTTTCCGCAGAGGGGCTAAAGACACTCTCCCTTCTACCCCTACAATTTCGTTTTAAAATGCCATTGGTTCTTATTGTGAGAACTCTTTATTTTGGATAGTCAAAAATATTCCCCCTCTTCCAACCATTTCTCTCATCTTATGTCTTTGTTTAACTAATTGGTCCTCCTCGATTGTGTTCCTGATGCAGCTATTTGTAGCATAATGCCCCACAGATGTGCTGTAATTGAACTCTTATAATTCACAGCTAGATATCTACCTATCTGCTGGTTAAAAGAGTTGAATTCCAAAACATCCAGAGAGCATCAGGTTCAGAAAAGCAGCCTCAATATGAAACCTTTGTAGCTTCCAAAACTATTGTGTAATACTTTTATAATCTGAGAACCTGCCATCATTTGTGTGTGTGTGTGTGTGTGTGTGTGTAGAACCAATGCTGACTTGTATATTCTTTTTCTCTTTCACTGCTTCTTTTGTCAGCAATTTCTTTTTCCAAGAAAAAGATCAAAGAATAAGATTGCACATCCTTCTTGCATCACTCATTTCAACCCTGCCCCATCTAGACTACACTGGCTCAGCTCTTAATTTACATAGAATAGCTGTCAAGTCCTCCTATTCTTTATAACAGAGCCATATTTTTAGTGGCTTGCCTTCGGCTATGCTTTAAAAGGCAATATCAAGTGCAAAGGCAAAGATGAATCAGGCTAAGAAATCTTGTGCTGGGTGTCATAATAAAGGCTTTTTCCTCTCTATTGAACATTAAAGGGTCACTCTGGAAGGCTGAGGCACCCTTTCTTCTCACTCTATAGCAGGGGTGTCAAACTTGCAGCCCAGGCCAAATGCGTCACGTGCTGATCCTGCCCCCTTCCAGTTTAGCGAAGGGCGAAAGAAGTCCCAATATGTCATGTGACACCGCCATGATGATGTGAGTTTGACAACTGCTCTATAGCATTACAGACCATACAACTACCCTGTTTCCCCCAAAATAAGACATCCCCTGATAATAAGCCCAGTCGGGGTTTTGAGCACATGGCAATAAGGCCAAGCGCTTATTTCAGGGTTCAAAAAAATATAAGAGAGGGTCTTATTTTCGGGGAAACACGGTAGTCCCAACTTCCCATTACAGCTGCCGTCCTTTTTCACAGGAGGCAATGGACCAACTCCTTCAATACTATCATGCATATATGCAATAACTTGGCACCTCAGAGTATTTTTGCTTGTGTTCAGTACAAGAATTGATAGGGTGGAGTCTCCTTTAAGAAGAAAATGATGCTTGCAATATGTGGGAGGAATTAATATAAAATTTAATTCCTAATATTTCCCCAAAACCAAACTCCTTTTGCCCCATATGACAGGCAGAAATTATAAGTGTTCTGTTTTTATGTTTTAAATTTGAGCACTCTTGAGGGTAGAAAACCAGAGCATTCACTGAATAAATAAATGTTTGTTCAGGGACTTTATCGTAGTAGTCAGTTTATCTGCTTTGTATAAAAATGCATAAAACATAGCATACCAAAGCTCCTTAAAGTATAATAATAATCACTTGCAATAAAGTAAAAGGTGATGTCATGCCATTATTCTCCAAATGTTCTCTGAAAAAGCTCTGTTCTAAACAATTTCTGCTGTGCCATCAGAATGGATGCCAGCTTAGCTTCAGAAGAGAAACTATTCCATAAAATAAGCACCATCACCAAAACACTGTTTGGTGTCCCAACCTCCCTCACACATTAAAATAGGTAACTGCTGCTAGGAAAAATGTTAGATTCTGATTTAAGCAATCTGTCCTGGAGAACCTGGAATTCAAGCCATATAGAAGTTTACAGTATAGATTAAAAGCAGCACTGTGAATTGCACCACAATCTACTGGAACCCCAATGCAGGCATCATAGCACAGAAGCTACAATATTACAACCAATAGATAAGTTGCTGTATTTTGCACCAACTAAAAACTCTGAATGGAATTAAAAGATATAGTGCATTGCATATATAGTGCATTGCAACAGTCTAGCTATGTGGTGATAAGGGTATGAGTTACTATAATCAGGTCCTCCTGCTCCAGAAAGAGGCACAGCTGATACATAAATGGAAAATGGCCTAAGGTTCCTCTGGTCAGTGCTTCTCCCTGCTCATCCATCAATAGCTGTGAGTCCAGGAAGCTCCAAAATCATGGACCTATGCTTTCAAGGGAAGTGTCTACCTGACCTGGGTTAATACTGGAACTGATGGTCTTTCTGAATGAACATTACTTATGCTCCTAGACATCAAAACAACCATAGCACCTTCGGTCCAGTCTAATGTTGACATATAACTGAGTTATTACCAGTATATTGATGATATTCATCTCTGAAACTGACAGATACCTCTCCTAGACTTTCAAGTAGGTTTTGAAAGGTAGAGGGAGACAGACAAACTATAGGCATCCTTGTTGGTCAGACACCTATAGCCTTAGTGAACCATCCATAGGCCTCTCTCCTTAGCCACTTGAAAGGAATTTGCAGGCTGCAGTCAAGGCGGGGGGGGGGGGGATTAGATATTTAGCAATTGTAAAAGTAAACTGTAATGAAAGGAAGAATAGCATCTTACCATAGTCACGGGAATGCTACCCTGCTTATATCATTTTTTAAGTTAAAATGGATTACCTAAAATATGCAATGGTACCAGTATATGCACTGGTATGCATATATTATAAAATCAGTATATTTATGATTTTTTAATAATTTTATTTGTTTGAAAAGTGCAAGGAGAGAACTGGCTCTTTGAGATTTCCACATACTGCATCTGCGAGATTATTGATTCCTTTGCCAGTACATGGATAATTTAAAATCTGACTACAGTAGTGAAATATTTCCAGCTCAGGGCAAATTCTTAGTACAGTATGCATATATTAACTTGTGAGATAACGCTTCAAGGAAGAAAAATTGCACAGGTAGATGAAAAGGAGGCAAATCATCTAAATGGAGGAAAAATGTAAGTTTGATTTTCTGTCCAGCCTCTTGCATCTCAGGACCAGAATTAACATTATCTCAGAATACCAGATTAACAAATGATGCTGAAGAGACTTGAAACAAGAGGTATTATCTCCTGCTGCAGAAACAGAGAGTAAGAATATTCTGCTCCCATTGTCGTTAGGATTAAGAGCAGAAAGTTTAAGCCTTAGCTTCCATTTGTGAATGATTTCAGACCTGACCCCTCTGGTCTGTGTTACATATGTTCTCCTTAGCAATGTTTTATTTGGCAGCAATCACATGGGGATGACTCCAGGGAAGTAAGACGCACTAAAATGAAATAGTTTGATGCATGTCTCCTTTGGGAAGTGAGGGGTGTAACTTTAAAGGAGTATTTTTTTTTAACTCATTAACATACTGAACTCTGGCTTCCACTGACAGCTATAGTGGGAGTAGCTAAATAGAAGATTGGCCAAGGCTTCTTTTCCACACAAGCATCAAAAGCAGATGTCTGTGGAATCTTGCCTGGATTTTCCTCATGGGCAGTGTTGGTGCCCTTATGATTGTGCTCTAAAAGGCAGAATTGGGGATAGAAAGGAGAAATCCAAGGAGCCAATGAGTGATATGAACTGTCTCTCTCCACTCTCAAACTTGCTACTTGTGTACAACAATGATTATTATGCAATGGTATTAAGATAAAAATCCTTCCTGGCATGTCTTATAACTTCTATAGAATGTGCTATTGAGATAAAGCATGCCATCCTAGATCTGCTTTGCCAGTCCTTCAGATTGGCAGAATGAAGAAAGATGACTCTGAACAGACTCCAAATAAAGCAGAAGATTAAGGTTTTAATCTTACTCCGAAACCTCCTGTTTCATTCAGTTTTAATAGGTTTAAATGACCTATCCTCTATGGAAGGGTGTACTTGTAGAGTGTAAAATGAGATAAGAGATTGTTATAATCATTATATACAGGAATCTTTATTCCTGGAATAAATAAATCTATTTTGGGGTCTCTGTTCTGGAATAATTGAAAACAAGTCTTAACTCTCTCAAATATTTTTAGATATTTTTCAAGTGCTGTTATATCCATACATAAATCATGTATTCTCAAGGATAAACATTTCCAGTTCCTTCAATCTGTCTTCAAAGATTTTGTTTATAATTTCCTGGTCATTCACATTGCCCTTTTCTGAACCTATTCCAATTTATCTAAATTAATTTTAAAGTGTGCTTCCAGAATTGGACTCAATATTGAAAGGAGGGAAGGGGTGACCAGTACATAATATTACAGTTGCTTCTCATGATTTTGAAACTATTGAATAAGCCAAAAAGTGAATTTACTTTTTTTCGTTTTGCAGTAACATCCTACTGACTCATACTCAGCCTGTAAGCAACTAGTATTTCAAGACTATTTTATCACTGACGTTACCAAACTAGGTATTCCACATTGTTCCCCTTTATTTTATAAAGGAGTAACTTTGCATTGTCTTGAGTAAATGTATAGTAGTTACATTTGGTTTATTTTTCTATCTGATTATTATGGCCCATTTTTAAGCAGCATGATCCCCCCCCCCCCGTCCCCAAAGTAGAATGGGCAGAACTAAGCTCTAGGAGGCAGTTAGCTCTCATTTCCACCTTGAAGATAGTCCAAAATCATGCTATCCAAAGTAGGCAAGTTTGGATAGTATGATAGAAAACCTGCATGAGGTTTTCTGTGCTTTCTTTACCCAAGAGGCTCAGTTCACTCTGAAAACGAGTAAGAGTGGAGAAGCAATGTTAGTTGAGGGACAATCTGTCTTCCATTGTATTTACCTGCCCAATCTGATCTGACAGGATTGGGTGCTCTTGGTTCTTTCGATCAAACAGTGTCCTCTATCGGCACTCTGGAAGTTGCCCTTCTCAGTACTGCCCTCTGGAATGAGATCCCTCTAGATTTGAACTGTGTCCACCCCACTGATGTTTTGAAAGTCCCTCAAGGCCCAGCTCTTCATCTAGGCCGTTGACAAGAATGATTGATGCTCCCTTTTCTTCTTTTCCTTGTCCCCCCGGCTTAGTTATCTTTGCCATCTTTGCTCTTTTGTTTTCTGTTATTTTCTTGTTTTAATTTTTAATAAAAAGTTGTGAAATAACCCAAATCTCTGAGAATTGGGAGGCATATAAAATAAAGTAGCAAAACAGCAACTAAATGGCTTTAATGGCTACAGTGGCCATGCATTCCTAATGATAAAAAACAGTTCTTTATTTTTTAAAAAAATCTGCTCTTCAGATTTATTTAATTTAATTGCTTGTTTTCTTGGATTTCTCTTGAATTTTTCTTTGTAAAACAAAACTATAAATATAAACATTTTTAATTCTTATAAACCTCTTTCTGATTTGCCCCCTTTTCAGATTTCAGATTTACCCATCATTTTTTCCAAGAAAATATGGTCACTTCATTTATGTCACTACATTACTGGACAGCCTTCTATGGCCCTTCCACTGATGAGACTGATCATTGTGGCCTCCAACCATAGAAATTTCCCATTGCTGATTTAGTATAATGACTGATGTGAACCCAGGATTGTGGCTTTAAAAACATGAGTTGTTTGTTTGTTTGTTTGTTTGTTATCTAACTACCGTGTTTCCCCGAAAATATGACCTACTCAGAAAGTAAGTCCTAGCTTGATTTTTACACATGCCCAATATAAGCCCTACCCCCAAAATAAGCCCTAATTAAGACCCCGCCCACTCCAGGGTATACAGGTAAAAAGCTGGGGGGGATGGGGGGGTGGAGCTGCCTTACTACTTACCTTCAGATAGTTGCAACCAGGCCTCACACACCTTGGCCCATTTCTTTTGCTGCAGCCAGCAAGGCTTCCTGAAGGCCTCTGTAGCCGATAACAGAGCTTTGGATCAATCTGGAGCTCTCTTATCGGCTACAGAGGCCTTCAGTGAAGCCTTGCTGGCCTTGCCTGTCAAAGAAGTTCCTGAAGGCCTCTGACAGTGAAAAGGAGGCTGGGGGCACAAGTGAGGTGAGTCAGTGGACGACATTCCCCCACCCCGAAAACAAGACTTGGTGCCTTTTTTGGTGGCAAAAAAATATATAAGACAGGGTCTTATTTTCGGGGAAGCACGGTATTTATATGGCCACCCAACTCAAACAGCTGCAGCTTTGAGCAGCATACAATTGTAGTTAAAATTGCTATCTATACAGTCTAGTGCATTCTGGTAGCTAGATAGTAGCTTAACATGATATGTTAAATTAACAAGAGCATTACCCCCTGTTGAGTCCTTGTGGTTACAACTCCACTCCAGCAGAGCTGTTGCTAGCTGATGTTGATTGGCTAAGACGCGAGCAAAGAATCCGTGGGAGATAGAATCCTGCTCGCGTATTGGTTCCTCCCGGTTGACAGCCAGCTATATAAGGAGCTGTCAAATGGGACACTGGTTCGTTGTTATTCTGAGTTAGGTGATGCCTTGTTGTGCTGTTTCAATAAAGTTGATGTTGACCACAAACTAGCCTCCGTCAAGTGTTGTACTTCGCAAGAAACTAAACACCCCCCTCAAAAAAATTAATAATATTTGGTTTGTTACTTTTCTACTAAAACCCATAGAATCTTGTGGGGAATTTCAGATGTGTTCTGTGTTTCATTTGTTTGTGCTATTGAAGCCACTTCTTGGTGTGGGGGTGGGTTGTTTTGTTTTTTGGATTTCTTAAATGTCAAAAGTGCACCATATGTTTCCCAACACAATGATGTTTACTCTCTTTTTCAATTATGCCCCCCACCCCTGATGAACATTAATAAGTTATAGGGTTCACCCAAAAGATTGTACTGTTCTTTGCACCACTGCGTGAAGCTTGGGGATATTCTATTTTTATCCCTAAAGCCATTGGTCTGGATGTGACCAAAGCTCATCTGGAGTAAGTAAAAAAGTACATTTCATTGTGAAACTGTAAGATTTCCAGCTAGGGAAAGCTCTTAGCTATAAATAAAAAAGGCTTGTTATTCTGCATCAATACTAGCTGCCATTTTGCTGAGATAGATTTTGTTTCTTCCCTGAGTTACATGGGTGGTGCCTGGATTGGCTTGTGTATTGCTGGACTTTTTTTTTCTAGAAGTTCAGCTTGATTTGGCTTGAGAGTGTTTTCCCCTCTGTGACGTTTCTGGGTTTAATTTAGATTCTCTCTCAATGCGCACACACAAGCACACACATACATATTGTTCTGCTTTTATAGGTTGTGTTTATCATTTTCCTTGTTAGTTGCTTTACAGATTCTGAAAAAAGTTTCTGCTTGAAGGCACCTTTCATGGCACATGTAATCAGCAGGTGGTTCTCTAGAGTTCTGACAAATGGCAACAATTAGAAATGGGGGCTTCTCTAGGGAACGCCTGTGACCCCATTCCTGATGTGATTTCTTGGAATATGTACAAAGTGTGGAGTTTGTGATTCATATACCTCTACTTTGTGCATTCATGGAATGCATCTGCATTTAATTTGAAAGTGCATTTTAAGATAAATGCATGGACTTTCAGAAATTGTTATTTATAAACTGGAAATCATATCTTAAAAGCGCTGTTTAAAATTGTATACTGTTATCCAGCCAATTCTAATAGAATATAAATGATAATAAGATCCACTATGCAACTTTCCTTAAGTCTCACTTTAGAGGCAATTATATTTTAGCCTGGTATGTGAATTGTTGACTCAATAGAGAATGCAGATATCTCTGCAAGTAAGGTTTATACTGGAGGATCTTAGGAGAGAAATAAAGGTAAGGTTTTCTGTCATGTTCAGTTATTCACTAACATCTTACAGTATATGACTATAACATCTATGAAAAAGTGAAGCTCTTGAGTGACATAAATTAATATTCTAACAGCATACAGAGTTGTGACATATTATGCTCAAACATGGTTTTAACCAGTTTATTGAATACATCGCAACTGGGTAAATTTATTGAGCATATTAAGTCAAATCATCCACAAATCAGTGGTTAGATTCTATAGAATTCTAAGCCACAAATAAGCCATTTTACTGGTTTAGCACACTGTGAATCCACTCTGCACATCTAGAAACTCATGAATGAGAACTGTCTTCATCACTGACCCTGGATTGATTGCCTGAATCTACGCACTAAAATAAGTATTTATTATTTCTTTGTTATTATTTATGTTTATATTCAGACTGACTTCTAACTTCTTGTGGCAGTTTACATGGGGATCTTCCTTTCTTTTACTCCCCCAAAAGCATCTCTATAAAGTAGATCAGCTGAGAGAGATCCAAAGTCACATAGTAAGTTTTTATGGCTGAGGCTAGATTTAAACCTCTATCTTTCCAGCTCTAAACCAGCATTTTAATCATTATATCACAGCTATAATTGGGAGATTGATCTTTGCCATTTAAAGTTGTGAAGAATGAATAAGTATCTTTGACATGGTTGCATTTCTGTGTTTTGATTTTGTATTATGAAAGTAGTCTTTCCGATTCTCCAATCTGTATACATAAAAAAGATATCTGAACATCTCTATTAAGAATTCATGAATATATTAAGGATCTATTTATTTGATATGAAGTGGTAAAATTCTTTTCTACAGTAACAGCTTTAACAGCTCATAACATTCAAAGTAAGTGTTACTAAAACCATATGCTTAACTATTACTTGTTAGAAGTAAATAGTTTGATTTACTACCATGTAAATATGTTGAAGCTTGCAATGACGGCTTGTTATGATCCCTTGTTTATTGTATGGATATGGTGATAGCATCTAAATAACCTGCATTGCTTTGAAAATCCAAACTAGTTTGAAGCAACTCTTTCAAAAAAAATATATCTTGGCTTCTGCTTCATCCCATATTTCTTTAATAATAGGAAGAATGTTCCCATGTGGACATTAAAAGGTTACTAAGAATTTATGAAACAGTAATCTTATTCCCCTTAGTCATGGCAATAACTCAACATATGTTTATACAGAAGGGTTGCCTCATACAAATGCTGACCCGAGGGGTTGCTATACCAAATTCTTCAAGAATATGTTGGGTAAGCAATGGAGCTAATGTCCAGAACATGTAGAAGTTTTGTTTTGTTTTATGCCCCCACCCCAAGCTAGGAAGCAAGATGACAACAAATAGCAATAAGTTAAAAGTATAGGAAAAGTGTGTACCATAGGTGTCCATCTGGATAACAATTTCAAAAAGGCTCACAAGCAGAATTAATTTCTTGACATATTTTGCAACTTATTCTCTGGTAGAATAAAGATCTACTGCATTAAGGAGATCTTTAGTTATCTGCTGTGAAGTTTGTTATTTATAGCTTTTCTGGGCCCCTTTATACTACAGTGTCTACATCAATTCAAAGAATTGCTAAAACAGAGTGGCACTATGAATATTTCCCATTAACACTGAGTAGAAGTCATCTAAGAAAATTTTGGATGATTCAAATGTCCAGAGAAGAAATGGTGGATTGAAAATGGCTCTGCTAAAATTGAAGCTGATAACCATGGTGGAATGAAGAGCTGGTGAGTAGACTGGCTCTTTCTAATTCCTCTCTGGACAAAGAGAGGATTTGATGTTTCCCATAAGTGCTCCATACTGTTGCTCCTCGCAAGGAAACCACAAGGCAGTAGCCTCTGATGGGTTTAGATCTCTGGGAGATGAGGGAATAACCAAAAGACACTGACTTTGCATACTTCTTTTTCTAATCACTTTTGGAAATTGCTTGTTAACGGTTTTTCAGCTATTACGGTAGGAACTTTTGAATCAACAAGTTTTACAGATTTGGGTGAGTTTCCTTCAATCCTTAGTGAAATAAATTTTAAAAACAAATTTAAAGACTTAAAAATATTTTGGAATTAACAGCAAAAAGATGATTAGAACTTTGATTTTGGAAAGTTACAAATGGACAGATAGATTTGAAAGAATACTTTGGAATTAATTGTGGAAATCCTTCCCATGGGACAATGCTTTTCTTTTTAATTCTCTTAAAAATATGATACCATGAGACTTTGAAGGTTGGACACTAAAGGGTACTAGGAAGACCTGAAGATTATAATTAAAAGAGAAGAACGCTTCAATCAAATTACAATTAAATTTGACTTACTATCACAGAACGAGACAATATAATTTAACATTAGCGTAGCAGGCTAATGCCTCCTACTAAGGCAGCATTTAACATCCAGCTGCCTGCAATTACTGCGAGTTCTAATTTCACCAGGCTCAAGGTTGACTCAGCCTTCTATCCTTTCTAAGGTGGGTAAAATGAGGACCCGGTTTGTGGGGGCAATAAGCTGACTTTGTATAAATATACAAAAGTATGAAGGCTATTGCTTAACGCATTGTAAGCCGCCCTGAGTCTCCGGAGAAGGGCAGCATATGTGTGTGTGTGTGTGTGTGTGTATGTTTTCTGAGGTTTTCGCGGGTGTTTGAATGTAGGTCTTTGGTTATTCGGGTTTTATCCCGCGTAAAATTGGAAGTGCCTTGGCGACGTTGTCCCACCACATACATCGGACAAACCAACAGAAGAATAAGTGCACGCATTGAAGAACACAAGAACTCAGTCAGAAAAGAGGAACCAACTTCTTCCCTGGTCCAACACTTTAAAGCCACAGGACATGATATTGACTTTAAAAAGACCAGAACTATCGCCAAAACTGAACACTTTAACAACAGAATAATCAGAGAAGCCATCGAGATAGAAAAACGCCCACACAGCATGAATAAACGAGATGATACCTCCCGCCTACCAGCCATTTGGAAACCCGCCCTTATTGACAAACGAGTCCTTAACACAAAGAATGACACCAGACCCACACTCACGAAAGCCACACAGGATATCACCACCACACTTCCATGCAAAAAGCAAACCCAGACCCACACCGATGATGAGGCACGACCACAGACCAGAAGCCAGACCAAAGCTGCATCATTGGCCAATTTAAACCCCAATCCATACATGAAGCAAACTGACACCCACCACGAAGATGTGGCACGACCCCGAACGTGAAGCCAAACAACAGCAATGCAGCTCACCAGCTCAAATCCCCCTGCAACTCAGACTAACCCAAGCACAGCCAAGCCCCCACCCAAACAGAGCACACCCCCATCCAATCAGAGCACAGCCAGGCCCCCAACCAATCAAAGCACACCTCCACCCAATCAGAACACAGCCATGCTCCCACCCAATCAGCTCCCACCCCCACTGGCAGTTAAAAGGAGGAAACAGCTGCGATCACACATTGCTCCTGGAAGCACGAAGCCGAGAACACCAGCCTGAAGATGACGAATGAGACTTCGTCGAAACGTCGCCAAGACACTTCCAATTTTACGCGGGAGAAAACCCGAATAACCAAAGACCTACACACACACACACACACACACACACACACACACACACACACACATATATATATATATATATATGGCACACTAAAGGCTACTTTTGAACAGTGAATTCAGAAATTAGAATCTGCCTCTAAAGAAGGACTGTGTTTAAAGGATGCTATGAAAGAGGAACAAGTTATATCTGACAATATTGATGCTGATCTGAAAGTTGTTTAAAAAGGATAGGTTGCAAAAATGATATGGAAAAAATTATGCATTGAAGATACAAAGTCTGATGTCTTAATAATTAAAGGAAATATACAAATAATAAACTAAGCAAGTGACCTGAATAATGTTCCCATATTGAATTTACAAAAGAGGCTTGTTAAAGCTTTGAAGAATTATAAAGGCTTGTTAAAGCTTTGAAAATATAAAGAAAACATGAAAAGAATTCAAGTTCTGGGCCATTATTTGAAAGGACTAAAAATCAAGATTGTTAGAAGTAAAATATAAAGTTTGTTTATTTGTTCAAGGTTAAACAAGATATGTTGTTATCTTTGGTAACCCTTAGTGGACTTTTCCTGATATGAGTACTAAAATCATGAGACTTTAAGAATTTGTTTATAGATAAGAGTTGGGATAGGGGAAGACAAGATCATTTGTTTTATTGTAAGAGACGATTTCTTTCTTTTCTATTTTTATTTCTATTCTTTTCTGCACTTTCTATTTTTCTTTACTTTTTTAGTTTTTATTAGTTAAAATAACTAATTAAAAATATAAAAATTGTAATCTTTAATAAAATTGCTATTGAAAAATGTCTGATGATTCAATTCAATTAGTTTATTAACTAGTCATTTGAATGATATATTCATAATAATATTCTTGATTGCAATCAAATAATAAGTGATCAGTTAACAATGGAAAACCACAGTCATTTGATGGGAATCCTAATTTTGTATAAGAGGCAAAAGAGAAGAACATTAACTTTTATTCCCATTATTTAGAACAATCAGAAAATGCTGAGACAAAATAATTAGCCCAATACACTATCCTGTGTCAAGTCTTTGGTTGAAATACTACAAATAGTACTAACGAGAGGAGCAAGTAAGGGGATATATATGTATATTCCTTCACATAAAGCAAAGATCATAATGAGCACATTGGATAATGATGTGTATCCAAGGAAGCTATTAATCCTGACTCCATAGGCCCGTCTTTATTACATTGGATGGCTCTAAGATGTGGGGTCCAACTCTTAATTCTTTACAATGTTCTTATTGGTTGGAGATTCTTAGAAATAGAAGTCCACAGATATCATGGTGTGGATGGCTGCTACCAACAGAAAAAGATGTAGAACTTTTTAAACTATTCTAATTTGGAATATTAAAGGGAAGAGAAGAGTGTTCCTGATAAAAGATGGATGAGTATTTACAAAAAAAGTGCTAACATGTCTGTAGAACTGAAAAATCCTTAACTAATGCTATGCAATGTATTCAGTTTAACTTTTTTTAACTGAACTTTTCTGTAGTAAATTATTTCTAGGTCTTTAATGGTGCATGTTGGGCAGAATTCCAGAGATGAACAATATAAATTCCATATACAAATATATAAAAGGGTATTTGATTGGGATATTAAAAGTGTGTGTTGTCTGATTATAGATAATCTGCAACATTTGTAGTGGTTTCATTAAAGCTGTTTTATGTAGTTTGCTGCCATGGGCAATAATGAACAAAGAAACCAGGCACCATTAGGGCATTACACGGTCAGTTAAATAGATAAATGATACATGGAATAATAAGGAGAAAAAAACTCTGCTTTCCTTGAAAATGGATCTTCCTTCCTTCAGCTAAATTCTTGCCCATTGTTCACCCTCCACCCTCCTACCCACCATTAATTCTTTCTTTCTCTAATATAAACAACAAAAGCCCATTGGCTCTTGGTCCTTGTAGAATTTGTTTCCAGCTGTAAATCTGAAGTGCCAGTCTGAAAATGAATTAAACCTAATGTTATTTTTTTAAAGGCATAAGTGTTGTTCTAAATTTGCCCAGTTAACGTTCTTAAACAATGCCAGAAATTATATTTATTTTTTTCTATGCCAATTGTTTTCCTTGAGTCAAGATTTTTTAGGTTGATGAGGTTTTGTCTCATACATCTATCTCTTCTTTTTTTTCTCTTCATCAAGCCAAGTTAAGTCCATATTCTAGCACACTGAAAACTATTGTATTTTTTTAATATATTCCTATGCAGCCTAGGTATAGTTTCATCTATTGTATTGCTCAGTATCCAAAGCCATTTAGAGGTTTTTGAGAGGAGCAATACGTTACTCACTGCCATTTCTGAATAAATTAACATAATAATCAAAATTCTATTAGTCAAATTTGTAGAGCTGACTGTCTCACAAAACATGACATTTGGAAGCATATAACAATCAAACGACAAATATCAAAAGAAGAAATATTTTTTAAAAACCAGATTTTTAAAAAACATTTTGAAAACAAATATAGAACATTTCAGCAAAAGAGGATAAGAATAGTCATCAAGCAATGAAGTCCCAGGTCTGTTTATATAACCAGGTCTTGAGGGACTTCCAAAATCTTAAAAGACGCTAAACTAATCTAATTCGAGGGGAGGGGTGAGAGAAGAATATTCCAGAAGGTGGAAGCAGTAGTACAATTTGGAGGTGACAAGCAGGGCCTGCCAATCCAGGAATGGGTGCAACTGATGCACAGGACTGCCACCTGTGAGCAGGATTCACCAGTGTAGGAGAACTTCCTGATTGTGCACAAGATTTTCCTCAGGTCAAACTTCATTCAAACCATTGCTAGATAACTTGGCAAGACTCCTCCCCAGGCATCTCCACTGGACCTGCAACAAGGCCACCATTTAACAGGGAACAAATCCAAGTGTTTTTATCCATCAGATGCTGTGCAAATTCCTACACATGTCCCTGTAGGATGTTCTCCATTCCTCCTTTACCCAAGAAGACATGAGCCACTTAGAACAGATGATAGATGACAGTCTGCAGTGCATAAGGGTGGAAAAGTATTGGGGTTTCGCTATCCTTATAGCAGTAGCACTTACATTTATATACCGCTTCAACAGTGCTTTACAGCCCTCTCTAAGCAGTTTCACAGAGTCAGCATATTGCTCCCAACAATTTGCGTTCTCATTTTACCGACCTTGGAAGATTGGAAGGCTGAGTCAACCTTGAGCCTGGTGAGATTCAAACTGCCAAATTGCAGGCAGCCAGTAGTCAGCGGAAGTAGCCTGCAGTACTGCATTCTAACCACTGTGCCACCATGGCTTTTATAGTCACAAGGTAGGCCTTAATAGTGGCTCTTACCAATGTTCTCTTGAGTTTGTTCTTTCTGAGTGTCAGCAGTGTTCTAGACACTTCTGCTCTGTTTTCAATTTGCTCAATTTCTCCATAAATCACAGAATGGCTGGGTCCATGAGAGGAAAGAGGTTACACAGATGTGATCTGATCCAAGGCCTGAGGTACCCATTTATTCCAAGCAGTAACCAAGGCTTCAAATAGACTATGCAGCAGACCACAGGGACAACACACACACATACATACACACACACAGAGTTTCCTTTGAAACCACCACCACCCCAGGTCCATCAGTCACCAGGGGAAGACCAATCCACTTCTCTGACAGGAAAGCTAACTTGCCATGTGACCGCTGTCCCAAGTTGGGTTCTGGATGACCTGGAATAGAGTCATGGCTCTCATGAAAGCCATGAACTCCCATGCCTACGGAAAGTGGATTAAAGTCCTCCAGAACTGTAAACATGGAGAACTCCAGTGCCAACTCAGAAGTGAAGTCAAGATTAGTCAGATAACTTGTTATTCAGTAGGGAGGTTGATAACAACAGCCACAATCCTAATTTATCCTTAGAGCCCAGTTTAATTAACAGGGTCTCACAATCAGCATCCTTGAAAGCCGTAAGAGATTCCCTGATGACAATGGCCATACCTTCACTGCTGCCCTGGAGTCCCAGCTGATGCCACATTCAAAACCAACCCTGGAATATGCAAATTTGTCAAATATTCTAATCAATTAGAGTAACAGATTGATCTTTAAATGCATAATTATTTTAAATAAAGATTGCATCTAATTAATTAGGCAGTATGTTTGATATTTTAAAGTAATGAAAAATACGGCAGATGGCAAGCATTATCTTTAATAAGTGCATCATTTATTTTATCTCAAAATGTGTTCAGAAGTCTATGCAGTGGCTAAAAAATAATTGTCTTGCTTCAAAACAAATTATTGCACCCCACTTTTCCATTGACTAGTGCCTTGCTAAGGTCTGAGATTCCCAACCAAAAAGCTCTTCAACAATGTTTCAGGTAATTGTAAGAGCTCCTATCCCGGAACACATCCGAAATTGTCATGCCTGTATCCATATTTAAACATATTTAATTGTTTAAAACTCATTTGGCTGTGAAATATTTTTTTCTAACAGTTGGTAGCTGTAATAAGCGATTGTGTGAAGGCTGCAACTATTCTGACTGGTTCTGTTAGTTCCCTCTTTCTGCCCTCTATCTTCCAAAGTAAAAGGCACACTCCTAATATTGCCTGTTTAATCGGTGCCCTTTATCAGTTTTACAGCTCCATAGGCATTGAATCCTACCCTTACTTTGCCCTGTTCAACCTGAGAGTGATGTGATTCTCAGGCTTTACTGAGATTCCAAGCACATGACTGATCACTTTGCGGAGCATACAAAATATTTTTTGACTTCTGAGTTTGCTTGCCAGCCTCCTCCCCCAACAAATGTCACACCTGCATCTCAGACCACATTCCTTCTATGCACAAAGGCTCAGCTTCTTTCCGCAGCAGAATTTTTTCCTGCTATTTTATGCACAGACTAGAGTTCAGAGGTTTTGAGGTTTCTTCTAATTCCAGAGAATTGAGTGATCTTTGTGTACACACTAAACATGAAAGAGTCACTGAGTCAGAGGGGGCTTCCTGGCGGCGCAGTGGCCTAATTTGAGCTGCTTTATCCTATAAAGGTAATATTAGCAAAATGGGAGAATGTAAAACATTGGTGTATACTGAATAACACCTTGTCTTTGCCCCGCACAATCGTTGTTATTGTTAATGGGTCTTCATTGTTTGATTAAATGTACAAGAAATTTATACCATGGTATTCTTGAATTACCACATCTTGAACTAAAACAGCCATATATGAGACAATACCCAAAGTAAATTCAAACTAATAATATTGTAAATTGTACTGCAGTGGATATTTGACATCTAAATGCTATTAAAGCTAAGTATGATGCATTAGGGACTTTAGACCGACATAGGCAATATTTGGCAATATTTGGCTTTATTTTTTCATCCCTACTTAACCAGCATTTCATGTAGATGTATTAACCTAAAGGTGTCAAACTCAAGGCCTGCAGGCCAGATCCGGCCCGCGGGGTGCTTAGACCTGGCCCATGGGCCCACCATGAAAACAGCAAAGGACTGGCCCGCGGTGCCTCTGCCAGAAAAACAGAGCTTGGGAGGGAGGGCTCCATATTTGGCTGTGATGGCCTTTTGCAACTCTCTCCAGCAAAAATGGAGCTCGGCAGCCTCCTCAAGCTCCATTTTCGCTGGTAGAGGGGTGCAGGAGGTCGTCGCAGCTGAAAACAGAGGCCAGGCAGGCTCAAAACTCTTGAATGACATCGAGCTGGCCACACCCAACCTGGCCATGCCCTCCTGCCCCCCGAGGTCAAACACAACTTGATGCGGCCCTCAAAAAATTGAGTTTGACACCCTGTATTAACCACAAACAAGTTGCACAAAACAGAGACGAGCTGGCAGCTGCTCCAACAGGCTTAGAGGTCTAACAACATAGAATCTTATCTAATGCTGCTAGATGAAAAATATTCTACTTAAGTTACTCTGTGATTCGACTTTCAAGTTTGTGTATACATCTCCCGGCCTGCAAAACACTTTTTCTTCCATGGAGGTTGACTATACAGTATGTAATTAAACTTCAATTAAATAAACCATTTATGGAGAAAGGGTTTGAATTATATATGAATGTCCATGGCAATCAAATTTACATTATTTGTATAATTATGTAATTGATGTTTGACACCATTTGTATCAGTTTTCCAGATGATGCAGATTGATGCAAATGACACAATGGTCATTGCTATAACATATAGCTTCCACCCAGGGTCTTAAATACCAGGTTGGTTTATAATAAGCCATCCTTCATCTGCGATTTGATTGTGCATGAGAGGGCTAACCTGGAATGCATTACCAAACTGCTGGGTCCCAAAGGGGGCCTCTTCCTCTCAGAGAAGTGTCTGGTGAGGTTACAAGTATGGCATCAGCCAAGAACGTAGGCAGGGACAATGGTATGGCAACTGTCATCTGAGAATCACTTAGAGCTTTCAGGAGTGCTGTTCCACAAATCACTGGGTGTGACATCCTGTTAATTAAGTTGGGCTCTAGGAATCAGTTAGGATTGTTGCCATTGTACCAGGTTCACTGCTACATAGCAAACTCCGTGCCTGAGTTCCTTGCTTCCATCTCCAAGTTGCCAGTGGGGTTCCCTAGACCTGTGATCTTCGGTGACTTCCCAATTTGCCTTTCCTGGCAGTGGGATCTGAGGTGGCTCAGGGCTTATCCGAGGTCATTCAGAATTCAACAGTGTATCTATAAACTGTATCTGGTACAAAACAAATGTCACATCTCTGCTTTGTGAACTGCGTTGGTTACCAGTTTGTTTCCCAGTCCAAGGTGCTAGTGTTGATCTTAAAAACCTTTCATGGCATGGAACCAGATTATTTAAGGGGCCATCTGCTCAGATTTCACCTGCCCATCCTATCAGATCCAGTAGAGAGGGTATGTTGTTCCATCATCTAAAGAGTTACATTTGATGGGTCCTAGATGATGGGCTTTTCTGCTGTGGTCCTTGCACTATGGAATTTCTCTCCCCTGAGATGAAGTTCACCTTGTCATTGTTAAACTTCCAGAGGTTCTCAAGACTCTGGTTATGTTAGCAGACCTGGGGAATCTAGGAGACCGGTGAACTAGTGAGATGATTCCGCTATTTTTAACAACCCTTTGTCTATTATTCTTTGTTTTAGCTTGGTTTTTATGCTTTTTAATCTATTTATTAACAGTTTTAGTTCTGATGTATATCTCCCAGAGTTGGTTTATAATATAAATTATAAAGAGCCGGGCTCAAGGTTGACTCAGCTTTCCATCCTTCTGAGGTGGGTAAAATGAGAACCCAGATTGTTGGGGGCCTAATGCTGACTTTGTAAACTGCTTAGAGAGGGCTGTAAAGCACTGTGAAGTGGTATATAAATCTAAGTGCTATTACTAAATTGGTTTAATAAATAAATAAATTAAGCAAGTTATGTAATTTAATTTGAATCTCATGTAATATATCAGTTCCCTGCATTACTTTGAACACAATGAACTTTGCCCATTGTTTGGAAATAAAGTCTAAAATGAATTTTTGTCCATTGTAACCAAAGTCTACATAATGGAGAATCAAGGTTTGACTACATTTGCCTCCAAAAAATGTTCTTCAAAGGCATGAGGTTCTTAGGTCGTGGAAAAATAGTGTTTCTGCCCTACTTCATGTAGGAAGTTGTATAGCAAGGAAGGATAAAGAACAGGAAACTTCATTTTTGTTGGAAAAATTCAATTATGGTAGTCAGGGAATTGAGACATGAGCAAAATTCATGTAATTTGACCCAAGCTACGAACATTGAAAATAACATAGTGTAGAGTATACCACTCAACTTCTATAAACCTGAATACTACTTTATATCAGCAACTCTCTGCCTGACTGAAGACTTAAGTGTGGAAGTAAGATAGCATTTCAGTATTTTCCCTATGAAGCTGTTTCTGTACATGTAAGGAATGTTTTCAAGGAAACAGATAGCATCTGATGGACTTTTTACAATGGCATAAAACAGGTTATAATCCACTTCATTACTGTATCTTCCACTGAGGGTTTATGATGTGATTTTTTTTTCTGAGATGAGAATTGAAATGAGAGATTTCAATTCCTTTACATAAATATCATATTTGTGATATTAGTAGAATGCCATAATATAACTCATACTTCTTTCTCTTTTCTGAAATTGCTTTTGCTACAAATCTGGTTAACAACAACATGTATCAAGGGGATGAAACGGTATAGAACAGTAAGAAATAAAATAGTGTCTCAGAACAAATCATTTCTGGCCATAAAGTGTTTGCTTCTACATGGGAGATGTGGTTTGCCTTTTTGATTTCATGGGTCTGCTTTTAGTTCACCCCAGCAAATGCTGCTTTGACAGAAGAGTCTCACCTATCTTCAGAAATGCTGTTTGTCCTTGAGCACCTTCAAGATATACTTTTCTGCCTCTTTAAATCACTGGAGGAAATGCAAAGTTTGAGTGCATTTGAAGGTGAGACTGGCCCAAATGAACTTCACCTTGTTTGTTTAGATCACTGTGGCTGCTGCAGTTTTCTCAGCTGTTCCTCCTTCCTTTGGCCCATCTCCGGTAAGAGAACAGGGTATGGTTTGTTCTGCCTGCCTTCTTAGATCTTTGGGCGATGGCTTTCCAACCCTATTATGCAGGAGGCAAGCAAAGAGTGTGGTTAGAGGAATATCTGAAGGCAGAAGCAGATCTCTGGCTATTTGTGGGTATACTTTTTCTTTTGGTTTAAAAGTTGGGAGAATGGCATACTTGTATGGCAAGAGGAACAGATATTTAATTTCAAGGTATGGTTTCTATAACAAGCACTGAGACTTATATTGCGGGCATATTTTTGTTATATGGATTGTTATGTGGTTTCTGCTGTCTTTCTGGTGGAAGATCAAGTAAGGCGAGGGAGTTTGCTTTATTCCCAGTCTCTCATAGCTAAATGTATTTTATTTTTTCACCACATCTAGCTTTTTTTCCCTGCCTAGGTAAATAACAATGGAATCATCTCCTTCTTGAAAGAGGTATCTCAGTTCACCCCTGTGGCTTTCCCCATTTCCAATGACCGACGTGTTGTTGCCGCATTCTGGGCTGATGTCGATAACCGGCGTTCAGGACAAGTGTATTACCGGGAAACCACAGACCAAGCTATTTTGGAGAGAGCCACTAAGGATATTGCAAAGTATTTCCCAGAATTCCCAGAGTTCTCAGCCCAGTGGATATTCATAGCAACTTGGAACAAGGTTACCTTCTTTGGAGGAAACTTGTTTTCTCCAGTAAGTATCAGGACCAGAATATTGACTAATGGGTAATAAGAATAAAAGTGTTTGCTCCCTGCCCAATTGTGATTAAGCTTGGGCAGAACAGAAACTGTAGTAAATTGTTGACTTATCAGCAGAATAATCTTCATTTCAGACCCAAAGGTGCTTTTCCAAAAGGCTTTCTTGGTTTTTTTTCTTTGAAAACATTTTGCTTCTCATCCCAGAATAAGCTTCTGGGACAAAAAGCAAAACATTATTAAGGAAAAACTAAGGAAGTCCAGTTGCTTTTTGCAAAAGTACTTTTGGGACGATCATGACCTGGATGATTGGGAATCATCTTCCTTCATTTCAGACATCTGCATTCTATCTTTCCTATAGTATGAGAGATCAGAGAATAAAATACAATACTCATTCCATTGATAAAGGAAAGAAAAAAAAATACAAATTAAAATTATTTTAAAAGATAGGAATTAGGGCACCCAATATAGCAAAACAATAAAAAGTTCACCATTCAAAGGTTGATTGGCTCAACATTCCATTCCTTCGAGGTCCATAAAATGAGGACCCAGATTGTTGGGGGCAATATGCTGACTGTAAAACAGCTTAGAGAGAGCTGTAAAGCACTGTGAATCGGTATATAAGTGCTATCGCTATTCTTGCCATGAATCTGCTCCTCAGAGGACTCTGCCTCTCTTGCAACCCAAGCAGCTCTTCAGAACTCAAAAAAGCTCAAGAAGTATTGTTTGAGACCTCCTTGAGAAGGTTTTACTTCAGTATTAATCAAAGTTGCAACTTTCTGGACGTTGCCTATTGCCTTAATACCCTCTCTTGTGTTTTTTTTTTCTTGCAGGTAAATACTTTCCAGATAGTCCTCATCACTGACGGCTTGCTTTCCTTCACTATCTTCAACTATGAATCAATAACCTGGACCACTGGCATGCATGCCAGCAGTGGAGGAAATTTAGCAGGCCTGGGAGGGATAGCAGCCCAGGTAGATTACATGATCACATTCAAGCAAGTCTCCTTTCTCATACACAGCATACATTCTTGGAGATGGCTGAGGATGATGTTGATTATCTTGAAATGGTCATCATGCCCAAGACAATCCTTAGCCTCAATTTAAATAATAATCTTATTTTTCCCCTTCCCTTCAGAGCTAAGACTACCTAAGACCGTGATGGCGAACCTATGGCACGGGTGCCACAGGTGGCACGTGGAGCCATATTGGTGGGCACGCGAGTGTTGCCCTAACTCAGCTCCAGAGCGCATGCGCGCACTGGCCAACTGATTTTTAGGCCTTCCGGTCCCACCAGAAGTCGGGAAACTGGCTGTTTCTGGCCTCCAGAAGGCCTCCGGGGGGATGGCGAAGGCTGTTTTTGCCCTCCCCAGGCTCCTAGAAAGCCTCTGGAGCCTGGGGAGGGGGAAAAACAGGCCTACTGGGCCCACCGTGCCATCGTGTGCCAAAAGCAGGGGGAAGTGTGGGGAGGTCACGTGCGCATGCACAGGAGGGCGGGGCGCATTGAATTATGGATGTGGGCACCCGCACCCGCAACCCCCCCCACAACCCCTGCTTTTGGCACACGATGGCAAAAAGGTTAGCCATCACTGACCTAGGACCTTTAGTGAAGGAAACTGCAACTCTTTATTTTGGCCAGTGCTTCTGAGTTCCTTCCCTTCATTAGCCATCAACCTTTTAAAAAGAGTCATCCAGCAATGGCTGCAGCAAGTACAACTTTCTCTTGGCATTTATATTTCATCCGATATGGTTTTTTTCCCCTTTCTTTTAGTCGGTGGCTGTTCGGAGGTGTGGATTTATCATTAATTGATCTATGCTTGGCCAGCTGCTGGCAGTCATTTGAGTTTTCTCCAGTAAGCAGGAAGTTGCAGGTGTATAGGAAATTAATCCATTTTCATCCCCAGAAATTCAGGAGTGTAGACTTTTATGACTGTAAACAGAGCAGTAACCACATGCTTTGGATACTGTACAGTGCTTTAGGAACACCCTGCCCTAGCTCAGCCAAAGGGGGAGAGAGAGGAAGTTGAAAAGTTTTTCACCAGGCACTGGCTTCTGACCAAATTTGTGAGAATTTGCTGCTGTAATTCGCAACACGATAGAGTGGCTCGGCAGAAGGACCTCGCAGCTCAGCATGGCAGAGGCTGCTGCTTGGCTTGAGCTAACAGAGCTGTGCTCATTTTGTGGAAAGCAGCAAGAGAGTCCAAGATTCTCTTGGATTCACCCTGTATAGATGAATGGGGATGAAAATAAGCTCAGTGTTTTGTGCACTTTCCAGCTAGTGAGTCATGGATGAGTGGGGATTGCTGGGGCCTTTTGGTGCCAAAAGCCATTTGGGAAAAGAGTTGCACAAGTAGACCATCTGAACTCCCTCTTCCCCTCCCACCTCCTTTTTTTCCTTTTAATGATGACAGTTATCATGTGTTGTAGCCAAAGTCTTTAATCACAGATGACATTCAAAACAGTAGGAGATGGCTTCTAGACTATATACGCTGCGTATTTTCTACTGGTCTGTCCTGAAGCAGCTGGAACCAGGGTCCAAATAAATTGTTGTCCTAGAGAAAAAATGCTTGCCTCAACATAAACTTTCAAGTAAACCTTCAAATGTTGGTGGCCCACAACAATGTTTGCTAATTGTGAGCCAGTTTTAGTCATTTATGGACTGTATGACTGCCTAGTCAAGAGTTCTTATCCAGGAGTCCTGACCCATGGGCTTACAAGAAAACTCAAACAGCTACATTCTGGCTACATTTATTACACTCATATCCTCTTTTTCCCCTGGAATCAACTTGACATATGCTGGGTTTCCATGGGGTCTCCCATTTAGGCGTTGACAAGATCAAGAACCTCTAAGTTCAGGCAACATGTTTCATCAGAATTGAATGCCCTGGGAATTGAATGTTTAAGAAGTTCAGAAAGTGAAGATAATCTAGGAACAAGTGAAGCTGCCATATATCAATGAGCTCATTGGTCCCTTTTGCTGAGTTCTGTTAACACTAGTAATGGCATTTCAAGATTCCAGACTAGAGCCCTTCCCAGCCCAATCTGTGGAGTCAGAGGATGTGCCATATATACAAAGCATATGATTTTTCACTGAACTACAGGACTTCTCCTTGTAAGGAATTTGTCAAAGGAAAACTTCTAGAAAAGCAAACTATTATCTCCACTGAGGGATCAGAGGAGTTGTATTGTGAGATTGCTAATGCCTCTTATGCAAAATAGTGGCTATTTAGATGGGAAGCAGAAACACAAAACAACATTCAGGGAAATCGGATGCTTCCCTTCCTTATGTTCTTGCAGTCCATTCCTCTGCAGGGCACTGGGCATGGTGGAAGAGAGAAGTCCCTTGCATTTCCCCACAGCCCCCCTGCTTTCCCCAGCAAGAGGTTTCAGTCTCTGCCCTTGTCTTCTAGGCAGGTTTCAATGCCGGTGATGGAAAACGGTATTTTAACATCCCCGGATCCCGCACTGATGACATTGTCGACGTGGAGATGACGACAAATGTGGGTATCCCCGGGCGCTGGGTATTCAGAATCGATGATGCCCAGGTGCAAGTGGGGGGCTGCAACAACACAAGTAAGAGGACAGCAGTTAGGTTTATTTAATGAAACCAATTCTTCCAGCCCTTCTCTTTGTCCCTGTGAAAGTTCTATGAAGGGCGGCAGCCATGCAATAGGAGCAGTTGTGAGTGGCACATAAACTTCTGAATACTTTACGGAATTGTTACATTAATGCAGTACAATAAATACGGTTAGCAAGACATGGGATGTACTGATGCTGAAACTGTGCAAGTTATAAATTTGGGGGATATGGCTGTGCTACTCAGACTGAATCCCTTGGTGGCTGTAGATCTCTTCTGGCTGATTAAGAGCTACTTAATTATTTCTTGAGAATGAATCAAGTAGAAATAAGACATAAACAGAATACCTCTGAGAAAAGCAGGTCTTTATATGA
The DNA here is from genome assembly GCA_012654045.1 of Ptyas mucosa. Lineage (NCBI taxonomy): Eukaryota > Metazoa > Chordata > Lepidosauria > Squamata > Colubridae > Ptyas > Ptyas mucosa. Next base: position 28,146,522 of record WNWU01000019.1, read on the forward strand.
AAGGATGATGATCCTGAAATTAAGATGATTCCATCTTCCCCAACAAAAGTGAGAGAACAAATTCATCCATGCTTACTACCTTTACTGTATTCTCAAATAAATCCTAGATTCCCTCATTTTAACACTGAATTTTTTGGAAGATGAGGGAAAGCTAGTTTCTTCTTAGTTAATACTCTGCTTGTTACACTTCGTATCATGGCATTCATCTCAACCATTAACTAAAAGTGGCATCTATGGTGCTTTCCTTTCCTGTTGGGCGCCAATTACCTATTGAGGTTCATGGTATTTAGAACTCAAGTCTTCTCATTAGTTCTTCTTACGTGTCAAAGCTGTTGGTTTAGAAAAAGACTAAAGACTCTTAAACTGTAAATTAATTCCATACAATCATAAATCCAAGCATAATTGCAAGCATAAATCCATAATATTTTCTTAAATTAATTCAGTCATGTTTGATAGGACTTGGTCCCAGATACATGCCAGTTTTCTCCAATCTGATGTCCTGAATCTGATAAAACTGCAGTTCCCAGGTTATTCTGCAAGCTTAATAGCTGGAATTCCAGAAGTTGCAATCCCTGAGTAATATCCAAATGGATACATTAGATTCTATCCAAGGTTTAGTTGCAAAATGTTTAATATGTGAGGCTCTGAGGTCCCTAGTAGATATGTTTGCAAATCCATATGGGAAGTGAAATTAAACTTCCCCCAGGGATTGACTAAAACCATCAGTAAAAGCTATCCATCCTGCCAGATATTATTCTCCTGTAATGCTGAGGGTTGGTTCAAAAATTGAAACCTCCCACAATCTGTGACCATCAGTTTTGCAGGGTATGCATGGTTTCTAGATAAAAACATGTATTCAGATTTTCCCAGTCTTCGGCCTCTAAGAGTTAAATGATTTCTCTTCTAACTCTTCATTCTTAATTTAAATTTATCTGTTCATCTTCAAGATATGCATCTCTGGAGCTATCTAACCTATTGTACCTTCTTTCTTCTCCCGCTCCCTGATTTCCAAATGTAACAATTCTAGAGATTTAGTAGCTGATTTTCCCTGCCTCTTTTTTATTTCCTTGAACACATAATTTTTGCCAAAATTCTTTAACAATGGGAAATGTATTGGTATTGAAGTAGTTCTTAACTCTTGAGGTTGTCATAAAAGTATTAGAATATAGCAGAAGGCAAAGGGATGCCATGAAGATGATAGAATTGATCAAAAATATTTTTCTGTAAAAATGATTTAATAAAGATTACTAAAAGTTCATTTAATAAAAGGCTGAATATTGATCTATCGAGATATTAATGTCATTATCCAGATTTTCAAAAAGATTGTAAAACTCCTATGTAGATAGTAAAAGTACTGGCATGGACAACTGAAGCAAGGAAAACCAACTTTCTGTATTTAAACTAATTTTTTAAATAATAGGTTTGTTTATTGTAAATTTCAAACCAATTTAAATGTGGATGAAGTACGTTACATTGTGTGGTGTGATACTTCTGCACATTGTTGATCTAAGTTCATTATAGAGAATCATCTACAACAGGGGTGTCAAATTCACATCGTCACGGCGGCGTCACGTGATATATTGGGACTTTTTTCCCCTTCACTAAACCAGGCATGAGCCTGGCCAGCGCATGACCCATCCGGCCCATGGGCTGGGAGTTTGACAGCCCTGATCTACAAGAACAAAGGAAGTTGGATTAGTCTAATACTTCTGTTGCCACATCGTCTAACATCTCTCTGAGCATGCTTCCAGCTATTGAATAGCGGGTTTATTTCTTCATGCAGCTTCAGTATGTTTGACACTTCGTCCTTGCTTGAATGGAGGAAAATGTATTGAGGACTGCATCACAGGGAACCCTTCATACACTTGTTCTTGTCTCGCTGGTTTCACTGGAAAACAATGCCAAATTGGTGAGTCCTGCTTCTCTGGTGGGCACAATTGTACGGAGCAACTACCATATACTATTTCAGCCACAAATTAGACCTTATACAGCTACTTGTTTTATTTTAGATAATCTAAATTTATAGATCTATAGATTATTATTTTTTTCTCCCCTGGGGAAAACGGAATTGAGTATCTGAGTAAATCCTAATCCATAGCACCTCTCATTTTCTCTTCCAGATGTGGATGAGTGTGCTTCCAATCCATGTCATAATAAAGCATCTTGTATCAGTGGCATCAACAGCTTCAACTGTTGGTGTGCACCAGGATTTAAAGGAGCTACATGTGAAATTGGTGAGAAATACTGTGTAAGAGCAAAGACACAATCCAATAACAAATCTAAGGAGAAAATGTGATTATGACTTTACTATTAATAGTATTTAGCATTTAATTTTTTGTGCTTTAATTTTTTTTAGCTGCCCTGAATTTTTGCTTGAGCAGAAAGCAGATTAATTAGACACATAACAAAGACAAAGTCATAGCAGAACTTCTTTGTGGCAATTACTTTAATTTTAGGAAAGAATGTGCTTTACTGACAGGGTATCTCCAGAGGTGTTGGATTGCACTTCTCAGAATGCCCAGCTAGGATGACCAAAAAGATGAAATGGAAGCATGTGCCCCAGATAAGATAGATAGGTATGGCTACCGTGAAACTTCCCATATTTCCCTTCCATATAATTTTCATTACAATTTATTTATCTTCCATTAAACAAGAAACAATGCTAATTTCAATAGCTGGGTTGTGTGCATATTCAGAAGCTGAGAGATTCTACAGCTTGTATGGTTTTGTCAGTGAAAAAAATATCTTAATGTCATAATTTAATTTTCTTTTGTTGTTGTTGTTGTTGAAATATAATAGAGGAGTCTCCATGTAAAACCAAAGAATGCCAGAATGATGGGGAGTGCCAAATAACAAACACAACAGCTGTCTGCCTTTGTCAGCCAGGTTATACTGGAGAAGACTGTGAAATAGGTGAGCCAAAAATAAGCATATGTATTTAATGTAATCACCATTTAATCTCCTGCTCATCTGATCGCAATTGCATTGTTTGTTTCTGTTCTATGTTAATAAGTACTTCTGTTTATTTAATCAGTTAATTCCCTGTTTATGAATAACAGATCTTGTAGTGCTTGAGCAGCATAGTTTTATACAAAATGAACACGATAACTTCATTTCAGACTTCATATTTTTGTTCTCTTTCTTTTCTCTGCAGAAATAAATGAATGTGAGTCCAGCCCGTGTCTGAATGGTGGGCAATGTATGGATCTTGTCAACAACTATACTTGTTCCTGTGCAACACCTTTTACTGGACAGCATTGTGAAATAGGTGCCTGATTTTATAACTGCATGATGGCATCCTTCTTCCTACAAAGCTAGTCTTTATTGTTCTTTCTCTTTCTTTGCTACTTTCAGGCCCTCGGCTTAGAGCCATCCTTGTATGTGTTGTCTTCAATTATTCAGCTTCATTGATCTATACTGAGGCTCCCTCCTCTTCATTCTAGATCCTTCAACCTGTGAGGGCAGAAATTGCAGGAATCGGCAGATGTGCAACTATATTCGCCCAGGGCGCTATGTCTGCACATGCTCACCAGGCTACTATGGGAACAATTGCCAATACGGTGAGTATATTTGTCTGTTTTCTCTAAAGGGAAGTTTAGAGGGGCAGTGTAGTTCAACACTGCCCCTATACATCCTGCTCACGTAGAATGCTCTCCACTATTTTTTTTAATCCAGCGACTAGTTACGTTTGACATTCAAATTATTCAGCTTCTTCTTTAGTTTACTTTTGGAAATTGTGTTTCCTCATCCAACTACTGCTTATTCATTAAACAGTTACAGCTCAAGGATGGGGAGCTTGTTTTGACCAGAGGGTCAGGTTGGCTGGGGTTAAGTGACTCTCAGCATAAATAATCACGCTCCAGATGTACTTGCTTGGATCCATGCTTAGAGTGAACTAGTCACTTTATTTAAACCTTGCATAAAAGAATTCATTGCTCTTACCCCAAGCTCCTAGTTTTTAATGAAGCTTTGAAGTAGTCTTAAGTGATACCAGTACAAGGTGAGTATTTTAAGAGCTCAGTGGCATTTTACTGTATAAAATTATGTTTTGGGAAGGAGTCTCCCTATGTATGCTTACTGCACTTTAATCCTGATTTCATGGCCCTCTTTGAACTTGCGTAATATGGCATGTGTTACCTGATCATTTAAAAAAAAAAAACCTTTATAAGAAGAAAGGAATCTGTCATTCTCCTGATGGTACAGAGCTACTAGTATACCTTACCATTTTTCCTGATGGAAAGAACGCTGGCATCCAGACTCTAACTTTTTTATTTTAGTTCTTAAATATAATTCTAATTAGCATTACACCAGAGAATATTTAAGTACAAAACCATTAAAACACCATCAATCAATAGAATATATAAAGGGTAAAATATTTAAAACAGAACAATTAAACCATAATGAGTAGCTAAGTTCTATGATCTGGGGATGACAACTGAAAAGGTCACTTCTGGGGAAGAAACAGCAAACTGAAGTCAGCGCTGCAGAAAGCGGAACTGAAAAGCTGGCAGAATAAAGAGCTGGCAAGGAGACCGGTTCTTCACAATTCCTCTGCAAACATAAAGAAGGCTTGAGAATTGCCCACAAGTGTTCCAGATAGTTGCTTCACATGAGGAAACTCCAAGACAGCAGTCTCTGGCAGATTTCAAGATCTGGGAGATGATGGAATAGCCATCTTTCTCAAACCATATTCAGCGTCTTTAAAGGGACATTGAGTTCACATATTTCCTTTTCTAATCACTTTCAGAAATTGGCAATTAATTATTTTTCAGCTATTCTGTACTTTTGGATTGGTCTGGTCTGAAAACACCAGATGAGTTTCCTTCAGTGCTTGCCAAAAGAAAATTTAAATACATGTTTAAGGATTTAGATTTTTTTTTCTAAAATAAATATAAAAAGGTAATTAGAATTTTTGTTTTAGAAAGTTACAAGTGGACTAAGGATCCAGATAAATTTAAATTAAGATTTTGGAATTAATTATCAAAAATTCTTGCCATGGAAAAACGCTTTTGTTCTTAAAAGAAGTAATAAAATAATAGTTTAAAAATTGGACACTAGAGGAACCAGAAGGAACAAAGGATTACCATTAAATGAGAAGAACATTTACACTTACTAAAACTGAATGAAGCAAATTATTTAAACACTGGGCATATTGAAGATTATTTTTAAAGAATGGACTCAGAAGTTAATTTTAAGGGTGTCTGCCTCTGTAGATAGACTGTGTTGAAAAGATGCTATAGAAGAGGAACAAGTATTACCTGACATGATTGAGACTGATTTAAAAGGGAATTTAAAAATGATATGCTATAAGAATGACATGGAAAAAATGTTGCAAAAAAACCAGCTGATGTCATAATAATGAAAAGGGTTATATAAATAACAAATCAAGAGAGTAATCTAGATAAATCCATTTACAGTATATAGTATTTACAAAAGAGGCTTGTTAAAGCTTTAAGGAATTTTGTAAGGAGGGACAATTTTTTTAAAAAAAGTTCTAGGGCATTTTGAAGGGATTAAAGAAGATGGTTAAATATAAAAGGAAGGAATATAACATTGATTTATTTGATCAAGGTTAAAATGTTGTTATCTCTGGTAAGCCTTAATGGATATTTGCTGACATCAGGACTGAAATGATGACTTTTTAATGTGCTTTTTAAAATAAAGATGGGATATGTGGAAAAGAGATCATCTGTTGTATTTTAGGAGATGATAGTAAGTTACTAAAATTGTTTACTCTTGTGATGAAAGGGGAAGTCACTTCTTTATATATTTATTTTTTCTTTAGTCTTATATTTCTTTTCTATACTTCTATATTCTCTATTTTATTGTCTGTGTCTATCTTTTCTTTTTATTATTTTCTTTTTATTAATTTTATTGTTGTAAAAAGTAATCTTTAATAATATTAATATTATAAACCTGAAAAGATCTTATGTTTTTCCCAGCAAACCACAACTAAAAAAGGTAGCAGAGTCCAAGGAAAGTCTGTAATAATAGAGCAATTTTTAAAAATCATTGTGGAAATTGATTCATAGATCACATCTCAAAATCCATTTAGGAATTACAGGTAGTTCTCGATTTAACAACCATTTCTTTAACAATGGTTCAAAGTTATGACAGCACTGCAAAAACAATTTATGACCCATCCTCAAAGTTACAATAATTGCACCATCCACATGATTGTGTGATTATGCTTTAATGATTGGCAACTAACTCACATTTACAGTACAATAGTTGCAGCACCTTGCAGTCTCGTCATTGGAACTTCCCATTTGGTTTCCAACAAACAAAATCAATAGGAAAGCTGGCAGGGAAGATCACAAATCACAACTACATGGTGTCCTGCTTAACAATCATGGTGATTTCACTTAACCATCATGTCAAAAAAGGTCTTAAAATTGGGTGCAGTCATGTGATGCCTCAACAACCGTGCTGCTTAATTATTAACTTTGTACCGTAGTCACAATTGTGGTTATATGTCAAGGACTTACCTGTATTCTGTTGATTAGCTTTGTGAAAAGAAAATTCTTGGTATTAAACTAGATTAATTTCAGATATTTTTAGCCTTGTGGCCGAATTATTTGAGGTAGCCCTTGTTAAGAAAGTAGAATCAGCCTCTTGGGTAGAACTTTCCATTCACTATCTTATCCTTACTAAAGCAAAGCCCACAAGTGACCGGATTTTTTGCACTTCATGTAGGTCCTCCTAATATCTATGCAGTGGTAAAGAAGTGTTGATATGTAAAACTGGACATACAGGAACTGCCTCTTAACTTGAGAGCCTACATTTTGGGGATGCTAGATTGTTTAAAGTCGTCTGTGTTTACTTCTCATGTGTCCTCCCTGTAGGAGGTGTATTTAATTAAATAAAGAAATTTTTATACAATCCAACTGAGTGGTTCCCAGATAAATATATACAGGACAATGAAATAATTTAGTAATAAAAACAAAAGAAGAAAATATGGCAGAAACCAGGAAACAACCAAGCAAACCCACAATCACTATTGCTAAAAGCCAAGATGAAGAGCAATGTTTTCAAGACTGTACAAAATACCAGCAAGGAGCCAGGTGCTAAAGCAGAGCACTTTTATTTATTTATCAAATTTATTTATTTTATTTATATAGCCATCCATCTCACAAAATACAACTATGTACTGTATGGTTTAGATAGATGGAATTGTTTAATCAAAAGAAGATTAAGCACATCAACCCTGCGAGATGGGATTGGTTGGGTGGATACTATGAGAGATAGGTGGTCCCAAAAGTAATCAGGCCAGATGTCATGAGAGCTTTATAGACAAAGACCAGCTTCTATATTTGATACTGAGAAGATGTTCTAATATTCTTTTTTGTGCTACAGAAATGTATCTCTCTTTATATGTGTTCATGAGTCCTTTACTGATGTTTTTTAGGTGGCCCTAGAATGTCTAATGCCTGTAGCTCCAATCCATGCCAGAATGAGGGCACATGTCTTGAAAGCAGTCAAGGTTATGTTTGTGAATGTGCAGAAGGCTACGCAGGCACTGACTGCAGAGATAGTAAGTATTGGAGTCAAACACACTAAACAAAATGTTTGTGCTCTCCTTGAGTTTCATGCTTGTATACATTTATTTCCAAATTAGCAGTGGAATACTGCAGTCTGGGTGGGTAGTTTGAGGAAAACAAATTGTTTTTCGTTTGTTTTCTTTTTGAAAGTGATTGTATCTATGCAGGTTCTAGCTCTGGAAAAATTATTATTAATATTTTCTCCAACCACATTAAATTCCCAGTTGTTTTAGATTTATCAGTAACAATAAGATCCTATCAGGAATTTGCAAAGGAAAATATTGACATATTTAGCAGATAATAATGGGATTGATGTCTCTATTTGCATGTGGTTGTACTGATGACATGGAAGATACTGACATGACTTCAGAGTTAGTTGTATGGTGTAGTAGCTACTATTTTAAGTGTGTGTCATGGCCATCATACCTCCTTGCTTGAACTCTGCTCTCAGAATTTTCAGAATTAAGAGGTTTATAATGTTTTTCTGATGTCAAATCTATTGCAGATTTGGGGTATTCATCATTTCAAACTGGGGATTAAAGTGTGAGCCAAATGTGAGCACAGCATAAAACCAAAAGAAACTTTGATCTTTGCATGTTCAGTATATTGCTCTCATTTAGACCAGTGTTTCTTAAACTAAGTGACTTTAAGACCTGTGGATTTTAATTCCCAGAATACCCCAGTCAGCATGCTGGTTGGAGAATTCTGGGACTTTCCATCTATTTTTAGTAGCGAAGCCTCATACAGGGGACAGGCCTGCAGTAAAAGATTGTATGCAGGATTTTAACATTTCACTGGCGGAATTTGAGATTTTTCTTTAATTATATAAAGTCTGCTTTAAGCCTTACACTTTCACCACCACCACCAGTATTTCTGCCTAAAAATGTTAGGAAAATGTATCACTGGTTTTCAGCAGCGGCCATATTAAAATTGGTGGTACAGTTGAAGGGAACTCTGGCTGATGTAAAATAAGAACTTTCAGCACTACATAAGGCTTACCTGTCCTTGTTAAACAGAGAACAGAATCAGCTCCCATCATGTGTTGCTAATTCTTATTTTAATGCCTATTATCCAGGGCCATTTTTTCCCCTCCAATTTCTGGAGAACTAGTTTCTTTCATGCTCTCTCTGTATCTCCTGTTGACCTCATTTATGTTCATTAAGCTTTTCCCACTATTAAACTTACAGGCACTAATTACTGTCTCATACCGTCTTCTAGGAAGAGAATAGGCAGTGTCTGCTCTTTAAAAAAAAAAAACCATAAGGCTCATTAGAATTGTTGAACCAAGGACAGATACCACCACAAGGGAGCATTTAATAGGTAAAGTGTGATTACTCCTGTGGGGAGTACAGCTGGTTTGTAATTTGCCATTGCTTGGATATTAATTAAAGAAAATAAGGGATGTTACAAGAAAAGGAAGTAAAAATTCTTCATAAGATACATAACCAGCTCTAACTCTGATATTTCCTCACAGCAGGCTGCATCATTCTGCTTTGGTTACTGGAAGTAGATTAATGAAGGCTAGATTTGCTGGCTCAAATGAGTCTAATTTGTCCTCCTTAACATTCTTCCTCCCTCCCTCAAATTTTTGCAGAACTCTCAGATGACTGCGAGTGTCGAAATGGAGGAAAATGCCTGGATGGAAATATCACTGTGTGCCATTGCCCACCTGGATATTTTGGGCTTCTCTGTGAATTTGGTAAGAGAAAGGTTTTGGAAGATTTGCCAGTCAGGATGGTCTGAAATTATCTAACTTCGTGATTAATTACATTTTGATTCTTAACTCCCTATCATGGCATATACAAGGTAGCATGCATGATTTCTCTACACATTCAAACTCCTATTTTATCCATAATGGATTTGATTATGGATTGACTAGTTCAAGGTTATCTTATTTTCTTCATTGATGAATTAGGATCAGACCTATCGCTTTTCAATACTTCTCCACTCAAACAAAATTGCGCTGGGCATGAAAGATACCATACTAGTTGCCCATTTAAATTCTATTGTTTGCCTTTGTTTAGTGATCTTAGATGATTTCATGTTGATCCCACCTCAGCTGTCCTGCCTAAACTTCTGACTGACATTTCCATTTGTGAACATGGGCAGAACTGTTTTTACATAACTGCCCAACCAATGTTTTGATTCCTTCAGAGCCACTCCCTGGCATATGAGCACTGAATGCACCAAGAACCAAGCTAACAGTCCAAATTTGTGTTGGCCACGAGTAATGATCTGAGTCTGTATCTACAGCTGATACCCTCCAGTTTTTTTGGGCTACAGATCAAGCCAGTGACTGTTAATCTGACTAAGCTGAAGTGTTAGTCTAGGGAAGATAATTTTATGCCATGCAGCACTTGCTTCTTCTCTTGTGTGTCCTATATCTCATTGCTTTGTAAGTAAAGTAGATAATTTTCCCTGAGCTGGATAATTGATCCTGCTGAGTCTAATGAGTGACATTTCTCATTATTATAAAGTTCATCTGTGGCGCGCTCAGCTGTGTAATAAGAAATCATCCTATATGTGCTTTTGATCTGTTGCAGAAGTGACTACTACACCTTGCAATATGAACACCCAGTGCCCTGATGGGGGTTATTGTATGGAGTATGGTGGCAGTTACCTTTGCGTGTGCCATACAGATTATGGCACTAATCACAGTAAGTAAAAAAAGTCTCAAGGATTAGAGTGTGTCCTGATTATAAGAACCATGATGAGGAAGAGAGGAGAATTTCATGTAATGATGCCAATCAAGAGTGAGCCTGGTTAGTGAAGGTTAAGGGATGGGTTTAAAAATGAAGGAGGGAGAAATGCAATCTTGAGAAATGCAATGTAATTTATAAGGAACATGCAAGTGACATGGTAGTGTGGGAAAATAATGTGCAAGTGACTTGTACCATCTTTGTTGTTGATTATGCTGCTCATGCAAATTATACTTTCTCTTATAAATGGTGTAAAATTGGTGAAAATATCAAGTGGGCGGTTAAGTTTGGGCTTTGTGAATAGTAGGAAGGAGAACCTGTTATATCTTTCAAAAAATAAACCTCCTTTGAAATTGACATTTTCTTGGCATCAGTTCCTGAACATTAATATCAGTGATTAGGGCGCTTTTTTTCTCAGCCATGCAATATGGGAAAAAGAGTTAGCCATCACTCTTTAGAGTATTGCAAAATCTCCAAACACACCTCCATCTTGATCCTGTGTCATTCCTATGTCTGCAAGCCCAGGATGCATGGCCTGGAACACGGGTGTCAAACTCGCCGTGTCACATTACCATCACGTGATGTTTTACGATGTTTTTCCCCTTCAAGGAACTGGGGTGGGCATGACCTGTGCATGACACATCCAGCCCATGGGTTGCTAGTTTGACACCCCTGGCCTAGAATACCCATGGGCATCTGAATTCAAAGAGATGTGTCCTATTTTTCCATGTCATTTAATTGAGCTCATCTCCATGGGGCAGGTGGGTTTTTCATTTAGCATCAGCCCATGTGAGGCCATGTCTGCTTTTGCAGCTGAGCCACCCTCGCCATGTGACTCAGAGCCCTGCCTGAACGGTGGATCTTGTGATGCTCATGAAGACTCCTACACCTGTGACTGTCCCCGAGGCTTCACTGGAAAATATTGTGAGAAAGGTACTTGACAACACAGAGGTGGTTGAACAGAATCTACATTCTCAAACCTGCTTTGATGAGAGACAACCTTTTCACCCAGAACAGGATTGGGTGAGAAACTGATTGCAAGGATTGGTATTTTTTCTCTCATATGACTGAACTAGTGCATGGTTCATTCTATGGCCAGCCAAAGTTGAGTGAGACCATTGAAGAAGTATTTTCTTGTTAGAACATTCATTATAGAATCTTTCCTTAGTATGCAGGGGTGAAATGCTCCCGGTTCGGACTGGCTCGGGCGAGTAGGTAGCGATGGTGGCGAGCAGTTCGGAGAAACGGTAGCAAAAATCCCTGCCCCCGCTCCCCATGCCCAGCTGAGCCGTGCGATCATCAGAGCCTTTTTTTTTTAATGGCTCTGACTAGCCAAGCTCTGACGATCCAAGCTCTGACGATCTCAGCTGAGTTGCCTGCTAATCAGGCAACTCAGCTGGGATCGCCAGAGCCTTTTGAAAGCATTTTTTTACATGGTTTTACATGTAAAAAATGGTTTCAAAAGTAAAAAAAAAAAAAATTGACCATGCCCACCCAGTCACATTACTACCACCCCACCAAGCCATGCCCACAAAACCGGTAGTAACAAATTTTAGATTTCACCCCTGTTAGTATGTCTGTATCAAAAAGAACCCAATTCATTGGCCCTTGGAAAGTATTACATTTTGGAGTTTGATGTGTCTTAACATCTTATCTAAGAAATAATTATCAGGTTAGTCTTTCTCAACCTTGGCAACTTTAGGATATGTGGACTTCAACTCCCAGAATTCCTCAAATTGACTGGGAAGTGTTTATTTGGAAGGGAAAAACATATGGTTTTATGTGGACAATCTGTATTGAAGATAAATTGGAACATTCATGGAAACATACAGAGTACTGCTGGCAACTCCTTAAATCAAGCACTTCTTTTCCTGGGGTCAGCAGACAGTCACACAAGACCCCATCCCTTTAAGAAGTTGCAGACAGTTATTAACTAAGCTTCCCCACGTGCTCTATGAGACTTTTCCCTTCTCCTTTTTGTCTAATGCCAGCTTCTTCAACAAACCATTCTTAAAACAAAGCTGGGTTTAGCAATATTTGTGAATGTTATTCATAGCAGAAATTGGTTTTGGCAAAGTATTTGGTTTTCTATCTTTAATTTATTCATAATCCATACCTGTGGATTGGTTGTTGGAAGTTTAGGAATCGGTTTAATGTGATGAAAGGACTAGACAAGCAAGGAATAGACTACTCCTTTCATCCCATTTGCATGGGGTGTAGGGTTTATTTTCAAAGGACATATAGCAAGTATTATAACTTTTCTCTTGCCAGCAAGACCCAAATTGTGCAGCTCTGGACCCTGCCGCAATGGAGGGACCTGTAAGGAATCAGATGGGGAATACCACTGCACCTGTCCCTACCGCTTTACAGGGAAACACTGCGAGATAGGTACTCAATGACATACATTTTGTCCCCTTGAAATGCTTTGCAATTGTATACTCTGTGACTTAAATCTTTTGTTCTTATAGGTAAACCTGATCCTTGTACCTCAGGGCCTTGTCATAATGGGGGCACCTGTTTCCATTATATTGGCAAGTACAAATGTGACTGCCTGCCTGGATACACTGGACGGCACTGCGACATAGGTATTGGCATAGGAGGGATCTTTGCCTATTGGAGCATAATTGTGAATCCAAAGACTTTGCGTGTAGCCTTTGGGCTGGCCAAGAGTTTTGTGGTTGGGTTCTTCATTCATTAAGCAGCAGGTGTTTCTATCCCGAAAGAATAAAGCTAAGGAAGTACCCACTTTGCATTAGTATTTAAAATAATTATAGCAATAGCAATAGCACTTAGACTTATATACTGCTTTACAGCGCTTTACAGCCTTCTCTAAGTGGTTTACAGAGTCAGATATTGGCCCCAACAATTTGGCGCCTCATTTTACCCACCTCGGAAGGATGGAAGCAGTAGTGGGTTTCAATTTTGGTTGCTACCGGTTTGCTCGTGGCTGCATGTGCGCATATGATGCTTCTGCTCATGCGCAGAAGCTTCTGCGCATCTGCAGAGACGTCCGGGTGGGTGGGTGGAGCCTCCTGCCACTGTCGCTATCGGTTCACCCGATCTGGAGCGAATTGGTAGCAACCCACCACTGGATGGAAGGCTGAGTCAACCTTGAGGCCTGGTGAGATTTGAACTGCCAAATTGCAATCAGCCAGCAGTCAGCAGAAATAGCCTGCAGTACTGCACTCTAACCACTGTGCTACCACGGCTCATTATCAACAGTAAGATAGGATATTTTAAAATGGCATTCATTGTAACTGTTAGAAAAATGTGATAAGCCTTTGAATAACAATTTAGCTCTTCTTAATCCAGAAGACAGAGTACATCCCTTCAGTTGTTGCTGAACTACAGTTCCCAACATCCTTTACTTTTGGCTTCTAGGAGTTCATATTTGACTCACAATACAGTCTCCATCCATATCCTAATCCCCTGAAAGTTACATTAAAATAAAAGCAGATGAAAAAGTGAGGGAAAGGTTATGTTCAAAGGCTTCATTAGCTTTCATGCTGTTTGTATAAAACTGCGAAGAAATAGTTTAACAACTCTTGCCTACTGTACGTAATTAGCCTCTTTGATAAAACTAATGATATCTGCATCGAAGAGAGTCAAGAGATAGAACAAGTTGAAGCTTGGCTAATGTAACTGCGTTCACCTCTTAGTATGTTTTTAAGATAATCTGTGGGCCTTAATCTTTTGCATCTTATATCTCTCAAACAATTTCATTTCATTTCATCAACGATTTCATTTAAAAAAAGTTCACTTTTTCCAAAAAGGATTTTAATATTCTATCCTGTTCTGTTCTGTTATTTATCTTTCTTCCTCAGTGTCATGATCATTATTTTCATGAAAGCAGCACAGGAAATTTTCAGCCATATACATACATTTTGGGTCTTATGTCCCATTAAGTTCAACTGGATATACTGTAAGTTCTGAGTGGTCTTTCACTGGAACTTGATTGGCACTTCAAGACTCTACGCACTTTATATCTGTTTAGTAGAAAATAACTTGATAGTTTTTTGCTTGAAATATGATGGAAAAGAAAATAAAAACAGGTGAAGAGTGAAAAGGCGATATTAAGTCTACCTCATAAGTGCCAAGTGACAAAGAAGTCATTATACTTGCAAGACTGTAAAAGCAATTTAATTTAATGAACTATATATCAGCTTAGATTCCAGGAAATTTTAAATTCCTGCTTTGATTTGCAGATTTGAAGGACTAAGCTGTATTAATGTTTAAGGTGCTGGACTGAGACCAAAAGAGCCAAATGCAAATCTCCACTTGGTCATGGAGCTCATTGGATGACTTAACCCAGCCCTTCATAGTATCATTGTAATAGGGTAAAGTCTCCCCATGTACAGCATATTGAGCCATCAGAGAAAAAGGTGATATAAATGTAATAACAACAAGAACTACCTAAAGGATACATATTTGGTTGCAGATTGGTCATCTGGGATATTTCCAATGGTCATATGATATTATTGGATAAGGTCATATTAATGCCTCTTCACCAGCCAGCCCATTCCTTTCCTTATTTCATGCCCTGAGATGCCCAGGCAAGTCTAACGTGGCCCTATGTTTTTTCTTGCCTTGAGAAAATATTTCAACAGATAGAGCCTCCATCTAACCTCCAATTTCTGCCATTAGTGAAATTGTATTAGTAATCTCTGATGTTAAGGTCCTGCATAGAACCTTTTGTAAGCTGGGAATGGAACGGTTTACCATGCTGGAATGGAATCTGTTTTACAGCTCCTTCTCCTTGTTTCCTGCATCCATGCAAAAATGGGGCCACTTGTGAGGATTTTGGCAACAGCTACGTCTGCATATGCTCTGCAGGTTACACAGGAAGACACTGCCAATCAGGTAACATTAGAAAAGCATAATACACCCTAGAGAAGAAGTTTCCTTGTTGGAAAAGATAATAATTGTCACCATGAGATTCATCTGTGCCAGGAAAGAGGGCAGTGCCTACATTTTTATTAAACAAAACACTGGGTTTTTTTAAAAAAAATAGAAATGCCAGTGTTCTAGAATATTCTACTTCACACTTTTTTTTATTTTCAGGGAAAAAAAGTGTTTAAAACCTGGCAGCACAGCAAGGGTAAGGCATGCTGGAATTCACAGCCCAGAGCTTTGCAAACAATTTTCTTTTCCCTCAGAGACTAGGGAACTAAAGTTTGTATCCATATTGATTAGAAGTTGTGCCAAAACTTGCATTCGTAACATTCTTTAAATAAGCATGCAGGTATGGTTGCATTCTTTTGGATGCCAATAGCTGAAAGCCTGCCTGATGGCAAGCTATAATAAAATATCTTTTCTAAAATAACTCTGCACTCACGCATGAATGTGCCTTTATATTTACACCCAAAAGGCTCATCACTGTGAGGTCTTTATTTATGCAAGTCAAATATTATAATGGGACTCATTGCTTTTTTATCTTCTGCTATAACCCACCCTCCCTTTCTCTCTCTCTCTCCCTCCCTCCCTCCCTCCCTCTTTTTTTATTTTAGAGATTGACTGCGGAATCCCTACTGAAGTGAAGCATGCTCAGTTAGCATTTAACTCCACTAAGATGGGCTCCTTGGCAATATATCACTGTGCTCTTGGTTATATTCTGAATTCCCAAAATAACCCTCGCCTATGTTTGGCAAAAGGCATCTGGAGTGACCCACCAGAATGCAATGGTAATTTAATTCACTGTATAAATATGTGTGTATACATATGTATGTGATAAACAGAGAAAAAAGTGAGACCACTGTTTTTCTGTCAACTTCAAACAACCATTTCTGTTTTGACTTTTACTTTTCGGCACTATTCTGTAACAATTAAACATATTACTCTTGGAAGAATGATTGAATGAAATTAATCATCTCTTTGATTTCTATATATCTTCAATTATGCTTTTTAAAAAAATCTTTGGAGACTGCTCTGCTTCTGACTACCCTAATTTAATATCTTTCAGATTCACTGGACTAATAATTAGTCCGGCTAGGGAGAACTGAAGTCTGGAGAGTTCAGATATGAGAATGCTATTACACATATTTAATAATAGTTGGAGGAATATAAACTAATTTCACTTATCAGTAGCACCAAGATGGACTTAAATTTTGCAAGTGTTTTGAAAGCTGGTATTTATTGATTTATTTCCACGTGTCACAATATATGATGTATGTGTATGAGGTTTCCTTGGGTGGAAAATTGTTTTCATGTCAGTTTCTCTACCTTTAAGGTAGAGAAATGAGATTTTTACGATAGAACTTTTCTTCTCAAGCATTTTCCCTATTGTGTACCTGCTGTTTACTATTAAAAGAGAACATCCTACATATAGGAGACTTGTTGCTAGGACAAGCAGTTATCTAGGACCAGGAGCAGGCCAATGGGGTGCTCTACAGTCTTTTGGACTAGGTCTCCCAGCCTATTACCAGGAGCCATGTTGGCCAGTTCTGATAAGAGTTAAAATGTGGAATGTTTGCAGAGCATCTGTTTGCCTGCTTCCATTCTGAGCAGTTTGGTTCAGACAAGGCTAAGGATCTCAGTCCTGCATTACGGCCAGCAAACATAGCACTTGCGAACTCAAGAAAATTATTGTGTGGATAATTCTTGACAGAAGAAAAAGAGGTAAGATAATGTTGATATGGCTACAAGACATAGATATTGAATAGGTAGGGTTTGTTATGAAGGAGAAGCAATTCCCTTTATCATCCTGTACAAATAATAGGAAACTCCTGTTATCTACTGTAATCAATGGCACCTACAGATGTAATATCCTTAACTCCAAGTATCATTAAACTATGTAAAGCAAAAGTTCTGGGCTTGCTGCTATATAAATCAAGCTTTACGTTTATGAAGATGCCTATACCCTGGAAGTGATTTAATCTAAGTTTCTGAAAGCCACACTTCATGTCCCTCATTCAAATGAGCTTGGATGCATTTCTTTGCGGCTGACCTGAGACTTTGTCACCTCAAATTTTGGCTGAAACATGGGGGGGCGGGGGCAGTGAGTTCCTTATTCATCACATCCTACTGGATAGATTTTTCTCATCCCTGAAGAGACAAAATGACTCTGGTGTGACATATTGTAGCTTTTCACTCCTTCGTTCATGCTTTTTTTTCTTTTCTTTTTTATTTATATTTATATGCCGCCCTTCTCCGGAGACTCAGGGCGGCTTACAATGCGTTAAGCAATAGCCTTCATACTTTTGTATATTTATACAAAGTCAGCTTATTGCCCCTACAAACCGGGTCCTCATTTTACCCACCTTAGAAAGGATGGAAGGCTGAGTCAACCTTGAGCCTGGTGAGATTAGAACTCACAGTAATTGCAGGCAGTTGGATGTTAAATGCTGCCTTAATAGGAGGCATGAGCCTGCTACGCCACTCAGGCTCGGTCCACATAAAGTCCTAATTGAATTTAAATAAAGAATTTGAGGTTTATAAACTTACAAAATGTTAGGGTTACCATCATGCAGCCTTATGGAATAATTGCAGGTTCTTCATGGACAATTCTTACATACCTCTATAATATCTTACATGTTCCACATAGGGGATTTATTTTTATCTTAGCTCAAATTGGCACACTACTATATATACTAATATCCTGTAGAATAACCATATGTGTATTTACTCTGATTTAAAGTTTGAGCCATGTATAGTTGCGCTGCCAATTGTACCACCCATGATTTTTGGCTTTCATAAACTTGATTTTCAGAAATTTTAGTTATGTTTCTGATCTTACAATCTTCCTTCTGTGAGATTATAAAGGTTGCAAGTTTCTAGCAATAGCTATGGTTTGCAGAAATCAGTATCTTTTTTTTTATGGTTTCAGATTTTATTTTTCTGTATTTTAAATATTGTACCTGTGTTTTATTGGTGGAGAGGGGGAGGGAAGAAGGAAGGAATTAAATTTCCATAACGAGTTTCTGCTCACTGTTATCAGCACACATAATAACCAACAATGATTATAAGAACAATATTTATCATTGTAATACAATAATATAATTATAACAATGACTATAATAGCAACAATAATAATAACCAACAATGATTCTTCCCTACAATAAAGAGCTGCTAATAAAATTCCAAAGGGAGATAATTCTTCTTAAAGAAAGGATGAAGCATTCACTCCCCAGTGTATATGTTTCAAGTCTACTAAAGCATCAGAAAAATCTCCCAGAATTTAGAAAGCTGTCTTTTACAATGACATTATGTATACAGGTATAAGGTCCATTTGTAACTTTTTACAATTACTTGCACTGAGTTGTAGCAGTTCTCTGGTGTTTTGGATGGCTCTCTTAGTTCCATTTCGGGTTGTTGGGGTTTGAATCTAGAAATTTTTGTATCAGATATGGCTCTTCTCACCCATATGAAATGTGTTTTGGGGAGAACAGCAGATATTGCAATTGTTTTATCCTTTTTGTCTGTTTAGTTACTTCTCTTAAAAACCAACATTGTGCAACCCTGAATTCTGATGATTGGGAGGGAGGGTTATTTTTAAAATGCACAATTTTTGATGTTCAAACTAATATAAGTATATAGATATACTTATAATTTAAGAAGCAAGAATGCAGCAGTCTCTTTCCAGATGCTTTCTAGACATCAGATTTTCCATTGCAGATAGGTGATGTCTGTTTCTTTTATCTTCTTTTACAGAAATTGATGAGTGCAGATCTCAACCCTGTCTGAATGGGGGATTGTGCAAAAATCAAATTGCCCATTACCTTTGCTTGTGTAAAGCTGGATATACAGGAAACAACTGTGAGTCGGGTAAGAGAACATGGAAATATCTTTGCTAGGAAATTGTTTAATGTCACTGTTTATTAGTAAAGTACATTTCTCATTGGATCACAATTCTATTAATACTTTGGAGCCTTTGATCTCAAAAGCAGGGCTACTACATATAGGGTTCCAAAGTCAAAATGACCACTAGGACATGACAAAGAGATTCAGAAAATCCCAACACTTTCCTACCATCTAGTGCACTTCCAGTTTTTGCAGCCCATATATGATAGCCATACCTGAAAGCTTTCCTAAAATACTGTTTTATAAGAAATTGACAAAACTCTATGAAAGAATGGGCAAGATTCTTTCTGGGCGAAACCACCCAGGGTCACTTGGTAGCTGCTCGTTGTCATTAGACTAAGTCAGATGGATATATAAATCTGAATGAATGAATGAATAAATAAATAAATAAATTTGCATACAGGTTCTTAGGCAATTTTTGTTAGTTTGTCTATCACATCCCATTGCAATCAAAGGAGTCCTGGCATATTCCAAGCAAAAAGTTAATCAAAACATCTACAGTACAATTCAAAGTAAACATTTTAAAATCTACATTTAAAATCATAACCCAATAAATCAATCACAACAATCACAATAACAAAAAGAAAAAAATGACTAGAATATGATTCCATGACATACTGAAGTGAAACGGTAAAAAGCTCAAATGTTCATCTCTGTCTAAAAGTCATCAGGGAAGGAGCCAGTCTGATCTCTTATAGGAGACAGTTCCAAAACAACTGAAAAGAAGCATTTCTTGGCTTTAGTTCCTTGGCAACACCAGCACTTTTACATTATACTCAGAAACCAACCAACAATTGGTACAAGACTTGACAGTATTGGAGTTACAGTATATGTTCCCAACATTGGGTATGAATCAATACAACAGGCCACTACATTCTGGTCCAATTGCTGTTTTTGAGTGGTTTTTAAAGGCAGACTACTCTTAGTAGTCTAAGGACATCAGGTGCTGTAGTCAGGTCGTCCTGCACTAGATAAGGCTACATTGAGTGAACCAGCTGAAGCTGGACCCTTCTAGCACAATTTCCACTTGCTTTTGAAGCACAGCCGTGAGTCCAGAAGGACTGTGAAATTGCAAACCTGTTTTGGAACCTAGGAGTCCCTGAATGTAGTAGAGATGTATGTTTGGCAACTGACCAGTATTTTCAGTCATTGTCTACCAGATGTATCAAACTACAGTTCCCAGAATTCCAAGCCACAGGTGACCAGGTCCATTCCAAGCCACAGGTGACCAGTGGTTAGAATGCAGTATTGCAAGCTAATTCTGCTGATTGCCAACTGCCAGCAGTTTGCCAGTTCGAGTCTCACCGGCTCAAGGTTGACTCAGCCTTCCATCCTTTCATGATTGGTAAAAATGAGGATCCAGATTGTTGGGGGCAATATGCTGACTCCGTAAAGCACTTAGAGAAGGCTGTAAAGCACTATGAAGCATTATATAAATCTAAGTGCTATTGCTATTGCTATTGTATGATTTAGCTGTAAACTATTTCAATTCCTTTCAGATTTGGATTCTTTTCAGATCTCTTGCCTGAATACCTGGAGGCTGGACAGGGGCAGGAAGAGGTCTTCAGGCAAGGTCCTGTTACTTCTCCATATGTTCTGGAGAAGAGCTCTTCCTATAAAGAAAGAGTTCTAAGTAAATAAAGAAATCAAAAAGACCACCCCCCGAAATGTCTACAGTAGATCAAATTAAGATGGAAAATTAAAGTGCATTCCATTTAAGTGCAGTTTCACCAATCATTATGCACCTGACCTCCAGATGTTGGGGATAATCTTAATAACTAAATTCATGGTGTATGAAATATCCTAGTGTCAAGATAGGAATTTTATCAGCTGGATCACAATTCGAAGCTGTTCTTTTCGCTGCCTGCTTGGGAGAACAGCAAAACTTCCCATTATCCTTTCAGATATGAAACTTCTGTTTTGACAGACATAAGGGCAAAACCCCAAGCCATTAATGCAATTGAGATAGAATTCTCAGCCTTCTAAGAAGAAATGAGAGGAATTAGTGCTGGGAGCACTGCAAATAATTTATTCAGGAATAGAATGATGCAAGCTTGAAATAATGCCATTGCTTACAAGGGGAGGATTTCAGAAAATATGAAAATAGCAGAATATTAACCAAACAAACAAAGTTATGTTATAAAATGATGGCCAATACATTCCACAGTACTTTTTCAAATTACAAAATAATCCCAGGACATTCCTTGACTATTGTATGTATTGGATTGGATTACATTTATATCTACTTCTTCATCAGGTTCTGTTAGCAAACTAAATAAAGAAAAATAAAATCTGCCTCTTGTTCAGTCAGTTCATTCCTTATAGAATTGTGACTATCGTCTTTTATCTAATGTGAGCAAGTACATCTACTTTGCTTAAGTCAGTATAAAGGCAACGACATAAAATTAGCTGCTTCCTTTGTTGCATCTGTTTATATTCCTGTAGTGGATAAGGTTGTCCCATTCTTCTGTTGCTGCTGTCCCTTTTCAACATGTTATCAGACAGTGAGGAAAACCATGAGAATCAATGCATTGAATTCTCATGTACTCTGAATGACAATTCAGAACAGGCTCCTCTAGTCTGATATGTTTGATTTCTATCCCATGTCCCACAAGAGTGCCACTTTTTTTTCTGCATGTGTGTCTTCAAGTTAGTCTTGACTGCTGACCACTTCCTGGGCTATAGACTCTGCGGTTTTCTTTGCAGGTTTAGTTTGCTGTTCACTACTTTCTGAGAGATAAGGACTGGAACCAGAGTCACCCAGCTCATTTTGTGTCTTATGTTCCCTCCTGTACTCTGCAGCACTCATCACCTGTTGATGCTCATCCATATGGGTGCCCTATCACACTCCACTGTGACACTCTCCTGCCTGGCTATGCTCCCGTCATGTCACAATAGTCACCTGCATGCTCTCCCACACTCTGCAGCAGCCAACCCATGCCTAGACATACTTGTGGTTCACGGCAGCGGCCATATCTTCACCGGGCTGCCACTGACCTGCTTGCAAGCTGCCCAAAACTTGCCACTTTTTGCCGGCTTCCACATTGACTTTGCTTGTTGGAAGCTAGCAGGAAATCCTTACTTAACAGCCTACAAACCTCTCCTAACAATGGCAGCAGGGATTGCCAGGATTGCCATTGTTAAGCCACGTAGTCACATGTTGTGTTTTACAACCATATTGCTTAGTGACAGAAATTCCAATCCCAATTATCTTAGCTAAGTGAGAGCTACATACTGTTTCAAGGTTGCTGATACCCACACATAAACACAGTGTTCAAAGCTTTCAGATTCCAGGTTACAATTGTGGCTGTAATCACAAACAATAAGGCTATCGTATCTTATGGTACAGATACACTTCAGGATATTCTTAAGGTAAATTAGCGGTAACATGTCCCTTCTTTCTGGAATGAAATTGTAAAGATCTGGTCCTCTCTCCTCTACTTTGATGGAAATCTTGGGAGAACTTCGTGTCAAACGTAGCTGGAAGGTGAGAGATATGAAACGAAGTCAAGAAGCATAGTGCTTATGGAGAAGGGCAAATGCTAGAAGAAAAATGTCTGTATGAAGACTGACTAGTTACCAGAAGGAGGGGATCTGCTTGCATCTCCCAACACTCTAAAATCAACTTCTGATCACCAGTTGGACATCGAAAGGGAAAAACAATACTTGTATACCAGTACAGTTTATAGCAATTTAAGGCTGTCTCATTCATTGATTGGGAACATGAGAACATTTTGATGCAAAGTGGGGGGTTCATATTGTCAAGGAATAGTTGTACTATAGCTACTGGCACACAAGGACAAGCCATACGAGAGATTCATTCTTCCAGTTATAAATGACACCCTGTGATTTTGTTTTTTGGAGGCTCCTAGGAATTCTTTTGTTACAATCACTTGTTAGTGCAAAATTGCAATTAAATATGGTTGTACTCACATTCCTTGGCATATAATTCTAAGAAATGTATATTATCCTAAAGCATATCCTCAACTACACCAAAGATATCTGCCTGACCACTTCCAAATGTTTTCTGTCTCTTCTGGGCTTTTTATCCTTCATTGTCCTGGCAAGGATCTTCCATATCTCTGTCAAGGCCACCTCCCTTATTCACTACAGTGTAGTACTAATTATAATGCATCAATTGCTGCATGCATTATATTGCTTCATATTGTTCTGTTGTCCCTTTGCTTGCACAAATAATTGTTAAATTTCGTTAATTTTTGCACTATGTAGTTTTTAGTGGCAATTCATTGCAGTTCTAAAACTTTGAGAAGCTGCTGTGGCTATCAAGTAGGAAAGTTACTCTGCAATTTTGCAAAAGTAAACAGTAAGGTTTAATTGAAACGGGAGGTAAGACAAATCGCTTTAGACTCCATGGTTATTCAATGATGCTGGTTTTCTAGCACATCATTACTGTTGGGTTGAATAACTCAATTAATTTTTAATTTTTCTTTAACACCTGCAGAAATTAATGAATGTCAATCTAGTCCATGCAAAAATGGTGGCGTCTGCAAAGACCAGCCAGGATCATTTATCTGTCATTGTTCTGAAGGCTTCGTTGGAACGCAGTGTGAAATGGGTAAATAAAGAAAAGAAAGAAAGAAAGAAAGAAAGAAAGAAAGAAAGAAAGAAAGAAAGAAAGAAGTCTATGAAAGTTCTTAGAACTTCCAATATTACTTCTTACTAACAATGGAAGATAAATATCTTTGTGTTGTTTGATCTGTCTCATAAATATGCTTTATTCAGTATAAATGTTAATTTAACTGTTACAGTACAAATCATAGCTATTTAAAGAAGTTATTCCTTCTGACATTGGAAGGCAGGGTGTTTGTAGGTTGAATAAGCTTTGTAGCTGGTTCTAGACTGTATAAACTGTTGTAGATTGTATAAACCTTGTAACTGGTCTGTGCACAGCAGTATAAATTAGAACATACCACTGCTCTAATTCTTAGAAAATGCTATTTAGAGATTTACAGTTTTTATACATTCTGATAGAGATTTTAGATGCCATGAAGTAGTCACCTATTCATCTCACTGAGGATGAAGATAATCTGCAGTGACTAGGCTATGTTGAGCCAGCTGTGATGTATTCCTATTATTTTTAGATTTTTTTTGTACAACTCCCCTGTCATAAGGCTATTCATTACAGACAGTTAGATTGTCATTTCAGATAGTCACTCAAGTGATGTATTTCTTAATGAAATTGAAACCTCTGAAAAGGTTGCTAAAAAACAAACTTGGGCCCCATAAATATTTTTCCTTAGGTTTTCGTAGAAATAATAGTGTCATTATCTGACATGAGTTTCCTCCACCAATTTCATACTTATTAAGCAGAAAGTATACAGTGCATTCAGAAAGTATTCAGATCCTCTTCACTTTTGACAATTTTGTTATCCTGCAGCCTGATTCTACAGTTGTTGAAATTCATTTTTTTCTCATTAATCTACACTCAGGATCCTATAACAAAGTGAAAACAGAATTTTAGAAATGTCTGTAAATTTATTAAAAAGAAAAAACTGAAAAATTACATTGGCATAAGTATTCAGACACTTTGCAATAACATGATTCTCTGGTCTAATGAAACCAAGATTAACTGTTTGGCCTCAATTCTAAACATTATGTCTGGAGGAAACCAGACACCACTCATCACCTGCCCAATACCATTCCAACACTGGAGCATGGTGGTGGCAGCATCATGGTATGGGAGTGTTTTTCAGCAGCAGGAGACTGGTCAGGATTGAGGGAAAGCTGACTGGAGCAAAGTACAGGGATATCCTCAATGAAAAGATGTTCCACAGTGCTCAGTGCTCACTTTCCAATATGACAATGATCCTAAGCACACAGCCAAGACAACACAGGAGTGGCTTAGGGAGAACTCTGTGAATGTCCTAGAGTGGCCCAGCCAGAGCCCTGACTTGAATGCTAAGAAGGAAGAATGGCAGAAAATCTGCCAATCCAGGTGTACAAAGCTTGTCGTGTCATACCCAAAAAGATTCCAGGCTGTAATTGCTGCCAAAGATGCTTCAACAAAGTACTGAGTGAAGGGTTTGAATAATTATACTAATGTGATATTTCAGGATTTTTTCTTTTTAATAAATTTACAGACATTTCTAAAATTCTGTTTCACTTTGTCATTATGGGATACTGAGTGTAAATTACAGCAGGCATCTTTGTAAAGGGCTATCCACCAGAAGCAGAGTCATCTTCTTAATTCCATGTGACACCTCCTACAGATATCTGAGTGAGTGTATTTATGCTCCCCAGAAGTGGATGCCTGCAAATCAAATCCATGTCGGAATCGAGGAAGTTGTGAAAGTCACAGTGGTTCTTACCTGTGTGTCTGTCCAGAGGGCTTCTTTGGTTATCACTGTGAGTCAGGTAAGGTAACATGAAATGCAAGGGCATTTAGCAAACTCAAAGGTACTTACTAACTTTCCAAGACAGTAAAAGGAATAGATATATTGTACACATTTTAAGGAAGTTCAGTCTTCCCTTACAAACATTTTCATTTTTCACAGTTTCGGTATAAACTATGGTTCTCAATGAATTGCTTTGTCCTTCTGTCCTAGTTAGTGATCCCTGTTTCTTCAATCCTTGTGGAAATAGAGGCTACTGTCTACCAACTAATGAATCCCACATCTGCACCTGCAAAGTGGGCTATACTGGCAGGAATTGTGAGAAAGGTAATCAAACTAAAAAGCTGAATCTATATTAGTCATGTTCGTCCTAGAAAATAGTAATTGTATGGACTGAATACATTTTCCTCCTTATTTTTTCTTCATTTGGGATGAACAGAACCTCCTTCCTAATTTCATCTCAATAATTTCAATTGCTGGATGGAATTTCATTAGGAAAGTGTCACCGGTTTTAGAATAGATACTGTAATTGCAAAAACATCTTCTCGTGATGTTTTTGTTGATTCTTCTGAGGTAGCTGAATTCCACAATTTGACTTTTGTTTTCCAGTTTTCCTTCCAGGTATATTGTAATGTTGGCGAAGGAAATATGGGAAGGAAAACCTTTTCATTGGGAGGCCACAGTGCTGTTCTGGGAAGGGAGGTATTAAAAAAGATAGTCATTACAGCACAAAGATCCATCTCTTTCTATATATATGTGATGGTCATACATATTGATTGGGACTTTGATTACATTGTTGAAACTGTTGTTGTGACTATTTACACATGGAGGGAGGGAGGGGGAGAGAGAGGGGGGGAGGGAGGGAGAGAGAAAGAGGGAGAGAGAGAGAGAGAGAGAAGAGGCTCCTAAGGTGGCAGTAATTTGAAGTAGTCTGTCATAAAATATAACAAATGGCTGTTGGGTGCCTCCAATATGGCTATGTATTCTGGAAGTTGTCTGAAAGAAATGAGGCAGTGGAAAGCCAAACTAACTCATTTAAATGAGTTCTATTTTTTTCCTTCTTTTTGTTGGCACTGACACCATGAAGAGCTGCTGCCACCAATGTCATTAAAGGTGGAAAAAGTGGAGGAGAATGGGTTGTCAATCTCTTGGCGCCCGCCCAAGGACCAGGCTGCCAAACATATAATTGATGGCTACGCCGTGACGTACGTATCCTTCGACGGCTCTTACCGCTGGACTGATTATGTGGACCGAAGTCGTGCTGCCCACCATTTGCGGGCACTAGCCTCCGGCAAAGCCTACAATATTTCTGTCTTTTCAGTCAAACGCAAATCGAATAACAAGAATGATATCAGCAGGCCCATCATGCTCGTCACTCGTACTAGTGAGTAGCTCCTTTAGAGGAATAGAGTTGTGGGTACAGAAATGCCTGGCTGCAGGAGCTAGAATGCCATGCAAGCAGTGCTTAAGGATCCTCAAGGCATTTTGCAAGATCCTTAACATATGTAACAACCTTCCAGAACCTGGCTATTCTCCCTTAGAGTTCCATAATCTACAACTAGCATGAACAAAGGGCACTTGGTTGGGGAAAACTATACAATAAGAATAGTGGGACACCATTCTTTGATTCCTAGTAGAAATTTCCTCTATACTAAGCTAGCATAATTACAGTTAGACATGCTGCTTATCCCAAGAATGCTTGATCTATAATTAGTGGGAAATGAACCAAGTAACATAGGAACAAAAGGAAAAATGTTGCATTAATTGTCTTGTTCTCCAAATATGTATTACCTTATAATCACAGCCTATAAAAGTCAAAGTTGCAGCAAATGATTTGCAGTGGCAGTTACAAAATTGTAATCGGGTATTACCATTCTTACTATATATATTTCTTCTATGCAATGTAATCTTAGGCTGAATTAGTTCAGATTAATTGTATTTTCAGACAATGCTTAAAATGCTCCCAACAAAGTTTCAATTGGTCGCTGCTTGCTAGCTTGTGATAGTTTGATTTCTTTAATTGTAATAAGAAAAAACATTAAAAGAACTTGAGTTATCATGCTTGATAATTTATTAGTCTCCTTTGGATATAGAAAGTAAATTAATTTTGATTATTACTCTTAAAGGCATGGAATGTGTGGACAAATTATTTACAAAGTTTATATGTGCTTCACTGTTCCATACTTTCATTTGACACTAGTATTTGGGATTAATTTTTTTTCAAAGAAGAGTCCTGAAATAAATAGCACTGAGAGTGGGGAAGGGACTTCCAGGTAATATTAAAGAGTAGAATTCCATAGAACAGTGATGGCTAACCTTTTTGCCATCACGTGCCAAAAGCGGGGGGAGTGGGGGGGGTTGCGGGTGCGGGTGCCAACATCCATAATTCAATGCGCCCCACCCTCCCGTGCATGCGCACGTGACACCCACACACTTCCCCCTGCTTTTGACAC
This sequence comes from Ptyas mucosa, assembly GCA_012654045.1. NCBI lineage: Eukaryota > Metazoa > Chordata > Lepidosauria > Squamata > Colubridae > Ptyas > Ptyas mucosa. Next base: position 28,174,364 of record WNWU01000019.1, read on the forward strand.
ATGATGGCACGGTAGGCCTGGTAGGCCCATTTTTTCACCTCCCCAGGCTCTAGAGGCTTTCTGGGAGCCTGGGGAGGGCAAAAACAGCCTTCCCCATCCCCTGGGAGGCCTTCCAGAGGCTGGAAACAGCCAGTTTCCCAACTTCCGGTGGGACCGGAAGGCCTGAAAATCAGTTGACCGGTACGTGCATGCGTGCTGGAGCTGAGCTAGGGCAACACTCACGTGCCCACCAATATGGCTCCGCAAAATGACTTTTAGTCTATTAAATGACCCATTAATCTGCAATTCTTCTCTTCTTCTATCCTGGTTTTTAGCAATTCAGTACATCAGAATAAATTAAGTGCAATTGAAAGACAGCATATCCTACCCTAATAAAGCAAGAGAACACGTGAAGCAATAGATAACGAAATATCCTAGACCTAGACAATGCTGCTAAACTTGAGATTCTTTTTTTAGTCTAGGAAAACAAGAGGAAAGTATTTCTTCTTCAAAGATATGAACTATAGGTCTTGAAAAGAACTACCTAGAAGGATGACCCATAATATTTCTTATTATTTTGCAATGGTATCATTAATAATGTTCACAACTAAATAAGACTTTTGATTTGATCTCTTCTTCTAAGAATTAGATGCTGCCTTCAGCCTTGAATAGACCTTAATACTGAGCACATGTGATACTTAATAAAGTGCATGCATATATTCCTTAAACTGTTTTAAGGAGTTTAAGAAAAGACAAATGTCATTCTGCAGTATTATCTTCTCTAAAAATCTCAAACTGTTCTGCTGGAATTGGATTGAGCTCTAATGACACTTAATGTGAACAAATTTTATTTGCATTGTTCTCATACTAATTTATTAGCTCGTATTGATCTCACTAACTTGTATCAATGTTCTACTTAAAACGTTTTATGGGGAAAGACTTTTTCAAGTTTTATCTGGGCTGCTTTATAGCCATAATGCCGGGGAGGGTTCCGCTTACCTTTGCTACCAATTCGCAATGGGAGCACACTCTCGCGTGCGGTGCTTTTGCGCATGCGCATAGCGGCCATGATGACATCCATGCGGGTGGGCAGAGCCTCCCACCACTGTTACTACCGGTTTGCAAATTCTGGACTGAACCGGTAGCAACCCATCACTGCCATAATGGTACAGATATTTTTCTTGTCTATTTTATGGCTGTTGCTATTTCAAAATGCAGAATAAGAACCAGTTGGGTTAATAAAATTCCTATGCCAATGAAATATTTGAGGGACTAGATGTTTATGGGTGATGCAGCAAAATTAGATTATTTTTCTGTGGGATTATGACTTATGCTAGAATATGAATGCATAAGACATATAAAAGGGACGTGCTGTTAGTACATTTGTTCCAGGGGCTTCCCTGCTAATTTGAGTTACATAGCACTAAATTAGCTATGCAGAAGTTGCTGAATAGATAGTGCTATTGTTCATGGATTTACATTTTCTATGCTGTTATGCTAATAACTGACTGGTGAGAATATCTTTCCCCATTGATCCCCTCCAGAAATTTGGAAATTATAATTCTCAGAAAGTCAGGAATACTAGCCCCAGTGTAAAGTATCAAGTTGGAAGCAGCAGAACTAACAGAGCTTGCTTTGTAAACGAATAACTTTGTGTATTCATGAAGTATCTTTATTAATCAAATTTATGTAGCCTCTCATCTCATGAGAAGTAACTCTGGGCACTGTACAATAATTAAACAAAAAACAATATAGGTAGTCCTTGACTCACAACCACAATTGAACCCAAAATTTCCTTTGCTAAACAAGACAGTTGTTAAATGGGTTTTGTCCCATGTTATGACCTTTCTTGCCACAGCTGTTAAGCGAATCACTGCAGTTGTTAAGTTAGTAACCTGGTTGTTAAGTGAATCTGGCTTCTGATTTTTTGATTATGTGACCGTGGAGATGCTGCCACAGTTGTAAGCGTGGAAGACAGTCATAAGTCACTTTTTTCAGTGCTGTTGTAGCTTTAGATGGTCACAAAACGAATGGTTGTACCTTGAGAATTATCGGTACATATATAAAAGCATTTTTAAAAATATTTAAAAATCAACATTTAGAAAGTAGAATTGAATTGAATTGAAAAAATTAAAGATGTACAAATCCCAGGCAGAGAAGGCTAACTTGCTGCTAGTCTCAGATACAAGCCACAAACTGTTTCCTGGTTATTGGTGAAAATTGTGGCTGCATCCTTTCTATGCCATTCACTTTACTTTTTTTATGGGATGTCTGAGGGCTTCACTCTTTCCCCACTCTTTTTTAACATGTACATGAAGCTCCTGGGTCAGATCATCTGCTGACCCGGGGAATGGTTACCAGTATGCTAGTGATACTTACATGTACACCTCTGCTTTGACTTTACTAGATGATGCACTCAGGTTCTTTCCCATTGCCTGGAGGCTCTGGGAGTTTGAATGGAGATGGGTGAGGATGATATAAATCAAATAAATAAATAAATACTTGGTAATTGAGTGTGTCAGAACATCTTGAGGGAGACCCTTTACTATAGAATTTTTTTTTCTCCAGTACAGTTGCAAGATGCCATGTAGTTTACTGCCAAAGAAGGTAGGGCGGGGGAGGGGTGCATTATGTTGTAAAAGTCCTGTCAAAATCCCAGAGCAACATTTGTCTTAGTAGAAAAAAAGAAAAAGGCTTTTGATAGGACTGTTCTTCTTGAGGAAGATCAAGTGGGTGTGTTGTCAATTGTAGTGAGTTGTAACAATCCTTGCACTTCCCTTCTCTCGTCCTAACAGGACCTCACCCAGTAGAAGGATTTGAAATAGCCAATGTGACTTCCACAACCATTACTGTGCAATGGGCTCTTCATAAACTCAAACATGCCACAGTCAGCAAGGTGCGCCTGTCCATACGGCAGCCAGAAGATATAGAGGATCATGCTGTAGAATTAAACAATACTATGACCAAATACACATTTTGGTGAGCAAGAAGCAAAAGATATATGGGATGGAAGAAGGGAGGTAGTGGTGAATAAATAAAAGTAGTCCAGAGTGGTTTTTTGTAACGTAGCTAAACAGCTGGCTTGCTAGATCACCAAAGATTAGGCCAGGGTAAACAATTTAATGAGCAAAGCACTTGTATAGATCCACTCCTCAAAGTCTCAGAATAGCCACTGGAAAATTGGCACAGCTGCTTCAAAGGCCTTCTGAGTTTATTGGAGCATTACCAGATTATTTCCATAGGCCTAGCCGAGATTAGATGTTAAGCAGTTGTATTTCTTGCTTAGATATTTTTTATGAAGTTTAGGAACCTCAGTGTAAAGACCCTTCATCAAGAAATTAGCTCTAAAATTAGCTCTTGAATCCATAATAAAGATAGGAAAGGGAAGATAAATCAACAAGACCAAATGGCAAAAAGAAAGGGAAAATTTATCCTATCTGAATCCACCTTTATTTATTTCCATTAAATTAAATACGAAAACTTCTCAAATTAGAAAGACAATTGAAGCATATATATGGTAGAAAATTGAAACTGGCATTGATTCAAGTATTTATCTTCTATTGAACAGCTGTGTGCATATATCTGACTGGATAGTTTATCTAAGTTTCTGACTCATCAGTGGTCAATAAGGAACTCTTTTTTTCTTCAAAAATCCTAACTCTCTGATTAAGATTTATTTATCGTATCTAATCTTCCATAAGGGACCTTCAACCAGGACAGAAGTATCTTATCCATATGTGGACCTTGAGTGGCCTTAGTAGTGAAGATCATGCCACAGAGAGCTTTGCTACATCTCCTTTTTACGTCTGGACCCGTGAGTTTTACTGAACATTTTCTGCTTGCTTTTTGCTTTGTCATTTTGTAATTCATAAACCAATTTAAACAACAGAGCAAAACAGTGGTAAAAGTGTTTGTAGCCCCCTTCCTGATACCATAGGAGAGCATCTGACCAAACTTTGCACTGCTTATGATTTGAACAGCAATTTAATAGCTGTCATTAGCTTCAAAATACTGTTAACGGGGAAATAAACCCTAACTGTTGAAGCCACACTCTGAAAATCATTAAACTCTGTTCTTCATGCAACTTCCTCCGAAGTCTGGAAAGTAAAGGAAGGATTGACTTACCTTGCTTGCAGTGGTGAAATGTAAAATTTGTTACTACCGGTTCTATGGGCGTGGCTTGGTGGGGGGCGCGGGTAATGTGACGATGGACATGGCCAACTTTTTTTTTACTTTTAAACGCATTTTTTCTACAACCTTAAGAGGTTACAGAAAAAAAGCCTCTGACAATCCCAGCTGAGCCGCGCGATCATCAGGCTTTTTTTTTAACTTTTGAAAGCATTTTTTTGCCCGAAGAGGTTTAGAAAAAATGCTTTTAAAAGGAAAAAAAAGCCTCTGATGATCACGCGGCTCCGCTGGGCATGCGGGGGGGGCAGGGATTTTGCTACCGGTTCTCCGAACCACCTGCCGCCATCGCTACCGGATTGGGCGATCCAGTCCGAACCGGGAGCATTTCACCCCTGCTTGCTTATCAATCATATACAGCTGGAATGTATCCTTACCATTCAGTTTGGATGATTTCCTGCTTAATTTTACATTATATCATTAGTTTAGCTGATGCAGAAGGGTGGTTCAAATATTAGTTATTTCCATAATTTCATTTCAAATTAGTTAAAAATCCATCTCTAGTTTAAACTACTTTGATCATTGTTCCTCCTCTATACTTGTTATGAAGATCAGCAACCAAATAAATGCAATGCTTTCATAGTACACATGGGATGCCTTCTTTCCTGTGAGTGGAATAAAGTTGGGGGAGGAGAGAAGATACAAATGTGACAAGAGGGCACAAAGGTAACGCAATCGTAGGAGCCAGATAACTAGTGAATTCCCAGAAGCAGAAAGAGTGAGCTTAGTACTAATGCTGAGGGTTCCCCCATTTTCATAACTATTTATTTGATAGACAGCTGAAAATTCCAATCAAATTTCCTTCTTCTCTCTGAACAGGACCTCTGCCTCCTAGAAACCTCACTGCATCCAGAGTTGCAGCCACTTCTGTCCAGATGACTTGGGAACAACCCCTTGTGGGCTCAGTGGAAGGCTACATCATCAATGTCAGTACCAGCCAGAGTGTAAAGAGCCGCTATGTCCCCAATGGAAAATTGTTTTCTTACACCGTGCGTGACCTGAACCCAGGTCAAAGGTATCGCTTATCTGTGATGGCTGTTCAAAATACTGATCAAGGACAAGTGATGAGTGAGCCAGCCCATCTTTACATTACAGCCTGTAAGTGTAGATTGCACATTATTCTCCATACTGCTGTTGTTTACTTTCCTTATTGAGGATGAGAAAGGCAGAGGCGGCAGCAGCTTGTATCTCTCTATATCCTTCATGCAGTCAATGATCAACTACTTCTATTCTCTGTGATAAAAGCAAGATGATTTTTTTTAGCAAAACCTAAGAATCAGTGTTTGCATCCTGTTTCCTTGGATGTGCAAATGAAAGGATTAGATGTCTTGCTTATCCTTTTGATTTAAAGTAACATCATACTGTTAAATAGTTGTTGGAAATCAATTATTGAGTATCTTTTTAAATAATAATAATAATAATAATTGGGAAAGAAATAGAATAAATCTGGTTGTGACTGCATCCTCAAGAAAAGTTAACATATCTGTCCAAGATTATTTTTATGATGAGGAATGTCTCCCTTGCTGAATCTGTTCTATTCTGGGAAGATTTTTATTGGGTAAAATGGCCTAAAAGGAAAGGCTTAACTCTATCATCTGCACAACATCATAATTACAATAACATTCACCAGCATACTTTGAATTTTTTTCCTAAGACTGTGGCATAGGCATACCCTGCTGAAAAGGAGACAGGCCTCGAGTTACCCAGATTTTTACATTCCATTCATCCAGTTTTGTTATCGTGTCTTATATTTAGTGCAGAAAGATGGAACCTCTGAAAGACGCTGGAGCCAAACTGGGCATTCACGGATGCTGAGAAACAGAGTGCCCCCAACTTTCCTACCAGAATTGCATGTGCTTGCTGAGCACTCTGTCCCCGAGGAGCCCTCACCCAGGTAAAGAATGAAACTAGATTACAATAAATGAAACTAGAATAAAATAATTATAGATTCATGGGGTGCTAAGTTGGTGCACATCATTTCAGCTTTGCAAATGGGAATATCTGAATGTTTCTGTTTTTTAAAGGTTTACAGAACTAGTGGATGGCAGAGGAAGGATCACTACTAAAATCAGCTCTCCAAGTCGATCAGTTTCTGTGAAAACACGTATGTACTGTTCACCCTCCCTTCTTGGCTTTCTCTCTGTCACACAGCACAAACTTTCTGGTTAAAATATATTCTTGCCTGCTTCTTCTAGAACCAGAAGCTCTCATGAAAGTTGAAGAAAATGTGGAGGAATCAACTAGTCGGGCCAAACTAGCAGTGCAGCTGTCAGAACCTGAGAGTACCAAGAGAGAAAGTATGTTTGAAGAAAGGAGATAGAGATGGTCCAAGATTACCCCCTTGCCTCTCCAACCTTAAGTAATGTTTGATTTGTACTGGATTATCAAGAATCTTAAAAATAGCCAGAGTATTACACCCTTCCTTTTGCATTACCAGGTGAGAGGCAGAATTGTTCCATAAACTTCTGCAAAAATGGTGGGACCTGTGTTGCTGGCTTAGAGTCTTACAATTGTGACTGTACTCCAGGATTCAAAGGCAGATTATGTGAACTAGGTGAGTTAAAAGTGTGCTTTTCTGAACAATTTTGCCACATGCTACTAAGAAGGAGAGAGAGAAAGAGAAAGAGGAAGGAAGGAAGGAAGGAAGGAAGGAAGGAAGGAAGGAAGGAAGGAAGGAAGGAAGGAAGGAAGGAAGGAAGGAAAAAGAAAGAGAAAGAGAAAGAGAAAGAAAGGAAGAAAGGAAGAAAGAAAGAAAGAAAGAAAGAAAGAAAGAAAGAAAGAAAGAAAGAAGGGGTAATAGGAATCTGCCTGCATATGCAACTGTTGCTTCTCTTTTTAAAAGGGCTGAAAAACTTACATACAGAATTAGAAATGGTGTTTAGCAGTACAGGATAAAAACTGGATAGAAATTTATCCATAGGCTGGAAGGAGAAGTTGAGTTAAAAATCTGCATTGGGAAATAGGGGAAGAAATTGATTTATGAGTTGTAGGAAATATATGAAACAATACTGACAAAACTCTTTCTGGCCCAAAAACAGACATATGCCCACACCCTTGCCATAAATTTAATGTTCATCAGACTTTGGGAACCGATAAATCCATTAATATAAAAATATTATTGGAAGAGGAAGTAAGATTTGTGTACATATAGATTCCACATATGGAATCTAATTGTAATATGATTGTTACAAATGCATAAAAGAAAAACTTTGTGGCTTAAAAAAACAGTCTTTGGAAGGTGAATTTTCATAAAGAAATATGTGAGTAAATATGTGTGTGTGTGTGTACACTTTCCATATAGTTCTGGTTCAGAAGATATTGACCTTGCAAGCTACATTTTATTCATGAAATCTATTTCTGACTTATAAATGAAAATTAAAAACCATATGTGGAAAGTATCTATTTGGGGCATGATTGGAAAGTCGTAGTAGATATTGAAAAGATGAAATAAGGTGTGCATAAAAACTTATAACAAGTCTTGTCCCTTCCCTGATAATGATTTCCCAACTCTGCCCTTTTCTTTCTGTTTTTATATTCTCTATAATGAAATGAAATGATGCCACCAAGAATAGTCTAGAGAAGGGGTTTATATCAGTAGTGGGTTTCAATTTTGGCTGCTACCGATTCGCTCGTGGGTGCGCATGTGTCATGCACACAACGCTTTTGCGCATGCGCAGAGACGTCCCGGCGGGTGGGCAGAGCCTCCCGCCATCGCTATTGGTTTGCCCGGGGCGAACAGGTAGCAACCCACCACTGGATTATATTTAAACTATAATAACATCAAACATTTTACCTTAGAGTAAGTCAGAGTGAATTAAGGAGGACACTGAAGATTATGCAGGCGTTCCAGTCTGCTATAAATTCAAATTATTCTTATTTTTACAAACTATAGGTGTCCATCTTTTTTAATGGAAAAAAGAAACTACAGACATACTGTAGTTGCTGGTTTATATAATTAAGTACTGTAGACAGATATATGGATAGAAATTGAGCAAAGGTTGAATTGCTGCAAGCTTGCTTTACGGAGTGGAATTGCTATTTCAGTGTTGCAATTAGGAAATAGGAAATATATCTGAATAGCACAATTTGTAATTGTGTATCTGTGGGCGGAACTGTAACTGGGAGGAAAGGTTGAGGTTTTCATGGCTAAGATAATGCATAATTATCATGCTGAGCTTTATTGAAATTTTAACCTTATGAGAGCCAGTTTAGTGCAGCGATTGAGGCATCAGACTATAAAGCAGGAGACCTCTGATGTCCTTGGGCCAGTCACATTGTCTCAACCCTAGGAAAGAGGTAATGGCAAACCGCATCTGAAAAACTTTGCCAAGAAAACTGCAGGGACTTGTCCAAGCAGTTTTTTGAGAACCAGACATGATTGAACAGAAGAAAAAAGAATTAAAACAAAAATAAGGATGTAAAAAGCACGAGATTTTTTCTTTTGAGAAGATGACATTCACCTGCTTTACAAAAACTGTTCTTGCCTTGTTTGCTACAGAAATTACAAGGTGATGCTATGCAACCCTCTTTGGCACAGCATATTTTATTATCTGAGAGCAAACTGCACTAACATGCAATCAAGTTGTATCATGTACTTGTTATTGGTGTGTTTCTTTTCCCCTCTTCAAATCTCTTTCAAGATATATTTGCCCTCCCACAGACACACACATAAGAACAGTTTAATTCTTTGGCACTGCTCTAAATAATTTTAATGATTTGCACAAAGAAAATTAAATCCAAATATGTATCTCTATTTATTGAAATGAGCTCAGTACATGATGGTTTTCCCCTCCAGCTTGTAAAAAAGTGCCTCAGTCTTGTACTCGGCTGTACTCTGAAACAAAACCTTTTCCAGTCTGGGAAGGAGGTGTCTGCCATTATCTGTAAGTATTGTCTTGACCATTTATTTTCTTCACATATCAAACTTTTTTCCATAGGAGGCCCAGGGAGGAGGTCGGGGGGGGGGGGGGGGAGATTCTTTTACACTGAATTAAGGCTAGTTTAGATTTATACTACAAATATCATTTTTCTGCCTCAAAATAGCAAGGTAGTATCAACTTTCACCAGTTGCACCATCAAAAATTGGCAATATAATTTTAGGGAGACTGCAGGTTGCCTGATTCTGCTGAGGTTTTGGGGGAAATGTGAGTAATGTCTTTCTGCCAATGGCCTGGAATTTTATTAGGGCACTGGGGGATTATTACTCTTGCACAGTAAAAAAAAAAAATCCAAGGGATTTAAGTTCTGGGATTTAATTTACAACCCTTTGTGGTCAAATTTCCCATCATTCATTCTTTGATATATGTTTGTTTTCCTATCAGATACAAGAGAGTCTACAAAGTGCACCAGGACATTTGTTATAAGGAGAGTTGTGAGAGTACTGTAACAAATAAGGCACTCAGCAGGTAAAACAAATATAGTTTTTATAAGCCATCATTTGGGGAGAAATCCTAAGGATGCCTAACCTCCAATTTCTCATAGTACCAATTATAATTTTTAACAAAATGGTGGACATCATACAACCTGGATGTTAATTTATGGGGGACGTCAGCCAATTTGGATATTGTAAGCCAGTTGGGTGACTTTGGGCCAATCACTCTTTCTCAGAATAATGGCAAACCACTTCCGAAAAAATCTTGTCAAGAAAACCACAAGGACTTGTCCAAGCAGTCTCTAAGAATTATTTATGAAAGATCCTGAATATCATAGTCAATATTTTATTGGTTTTTTCTTTGTCTCTTCTTTCATTTAACACACTGTTGGAATTAAGTAGCGTCAGAATAAAGAAATTCTTAGAAATAAGTCCTATGTTACTGTGTAAGATAAATAATCTTATATTAAAATTTCTTATTTCAGAAAACAAATCAACAGGCACTGAAACCCACAGTAAGTATCTTTATTAGGCAATGGATGGGAATGATGGTTCCATTAACTGATACACTAGATAAATCAGGAAATTTAGACACTTGATAAATCGGAGTTCCTTGGATAGGAAGTGTCTGGACTCATTTTATGATTCCCCATCGCTTAAACCATGGGTAAGGCATCATTGACAAGCAAATATTTAGGTCTCCTTTTTGAGGAACCTCTAAGATATTGATAGCCTGCCAAACATTAGAAGGAAACTAGCTATATTCACTGCATGCCACAAAATATTTTGTGAATGTGATGGCATTAGCAAGGCATACTAATAATGACAGGGTTTTTTTTTTAATTTCAAAAAATCAGGCATAATAAGAAAATTCATAAGAACATATACAACATTTATATTTATGTAACGTTTATATATATTATACATTGCATTTATATTTGCATGTATTACAAAGCTAAGCAAAACTAACCAAAGCACTGCTTCATAACATACTGTATAGAAATGTATTTTCAATTCATTAGAGCAACCAGATTATTCATGCAGTTATTCTGGAAGATATTTCTAGCTGAATGCATGTTCATGTGCAGACAGCTAGGAACAGATCACAAAATAACCATGTGAATCTTGCAAAGGGTCCATCAGTTTTAACTGTTTGAAAACAGGTGCTTTGTATGTTTTCTCTTACATTGCAAAGTACCTTTTTCCCGGTTGATTCAGCCCCAGTATGCCTCACCTTTTTTAATACATTGTATTACAGCTTTTATTTCTGCTTCCCTATAGTGCTTATTTGATAATGGCTGATGGAAAACAGTCTCTCATTTTAAGGTTGTGTCTCAATCCTTAAATGGAAGAGGAAGATTCCCTCCATTAAGTCTTCTACTGATAAGTGCCAGAGTTGTTGTACCAACAGAATTCCTCACCGTGATCCTACTTGCTTTTGGAGTACCAAGGAACTGCTCTCAAGGAATGCTGAATAACAGTGATCTGCTACAGATTTTAATTGCAATGTGAATAGAGAACAAATCCATTTATTAATTTACAATCGAAATACAAATATTTGGCATGAAATGGAGAATTATTACATCCGTACCTGCAATATCGAACAATCTAGATTGTCTCCAGCTCCACTTCATCCCAAGGATACAATAGCTTCATCATGTCAACTGATTTTTTTTTAATGGGGGGAGGGGAGGAGGGCTGCTGGAACAAAGGACTTTCCACCTTTTTTGTTCAAGAGCTATATAGCCCCTTCTCTTCAGCAAGATTGTAATATCTCACTTTCATGTCCAGCTTCTTTTCATCATAGGATTTAATTTCATTATATAAATTGAGTAAAAGTTCTTTTGCAAGCTACCTGCACAACAGTACTCAAGTTTTAACAACATTTGAGATTTGGACATACAATCTGATTTATGGACTGCCTTAAACCTGAGTCCTGTGTTCTCTTTATAACCTAAACCAAATCTTATTGCCTCAGAAATTGATCCTCAAACACTTAAAACCACATATACAAACCCTTGGGATTGTTTTTTGTTATTGTTGTTGTTCCTTGACAAAATTAATGTAAATGAAAAATTATCCAATTTGTTTAGCCAGCTCCCTCAATTCCTTATTGCTAACAAATTATCAGCACTTCAGAAATTAGAATAAGAAAAAAGCTGGCGGCAGCAGCAATAGAGGACTCTACCTGTCTTTTAGAAAAACCCAAAGATTTTGTTCGGCCTCCAAATGCTGTTTATGAAGGTTTCTGTGTGTTCATAAAGAATTTTATTGAAAACCTTAATGTTTAATAGGTAAAGTATTTCCTTTGATATTCTTAAAAGACAAAATTGTGATGCCGATGGGAAAAAAAGGCTTCCATCCCTCTTCAGTGGTGTTTATTTTGCAAAACATGATGACTAGCTTTCAAAAAGTCTTACTATTACCTAGCCTTTGTGAACCGTATGACTAGTTAAAACAATAAGGTTGTGTTAATAGACATATATTGTATTTTATAAAGGAATACAACTAGAGAGTCATAGTTTTAAATTACTATTCTGGCCCGTATTGGTTTATTGCAGAAAAGGCACACTCATTGCCTGCAATATAATTCATGGCAAACTTTAAGAGCTGTAAATATTGTTTATTTAGCATAGAGGAGCATATTGAAAAGGGGATATTTTTCTAATTGGAAAGACACTAATCCTTGCTATTGGCAGAAATAGCACAACGTGGTTCCAAAGTTCCTTCATTCTTTTAATATTTTAACTAATTTTTACTTGTTTTATAACTTTTAAGCTGCCCAGAGTCACCTTGTAGGGGAGGTGGGTGGTATAAGAAATTAATAAATAAATAAAAAATTTAAAAGCCTAGAAGTCATCAAGAGATGCTTAGTCACATACCTACATAAGTTATTTATGTGTGCTGTGAGTAATGGGTGATACTGTTCATTTGTGATTCTTTTCCCTGATGGGGGATGGCACAACACTAAAGGGCCACAGATTGCATTAAAAATGTAGAAGTACAACTTTTAAAAACCCAGTAGTCTTCTGCTAAAGTCAGAAATATTTGCACATTCATTTACATTACCAGGTTGAATTGGTATATTGTTCCCTCTATTTCTGATGTGACAGAATCTGGGGAAAAAATAATTAAATGAGAACTGAGCATGGTCAGCAGAAAATGTGTGTTAGGAAGACTACATGAAAGGAAGAAGGAAGTGAAATCCTTGGAATTTTGAACAACCCCATCAGCACTGCAATTACGCTACATATTTGGCTTATGAGAACCATCTCACCTTTTAACTAGAATATCAAAGATTCCAAAACTAAAGAGAACAAAAAAGGGGTAGCGCCAAAATATTACATTTTTCAAAATCCAAAGTAAAGTTTTAAAATAGTATCTGCAGAAGACAAAAGCTATGACAGATCTTTACTGCTTGTTCCTTGTTTGTCACACTGTTTCCCCCAGAGACCGTCTTAAGGCAGAAGAGGACCATTATCAATCCAGTACTCTGTAGTCAGGTCAAGGCATATGTAATGCACCAATAAACTAAAAAGGTTTTATTTTATTAAAGTTACCTTGTGGGGTTTTTTTTTTCCGTTTTAGACCAAATATAAAATTTATTTCAAAGTCATTCTTTTTTTTTTTAAGAATGAAAGGATTCCTGGAGATAGCTATAAAAATTACATTTTAAAAACCCCATTTCTTTTCAAATAAGGCTACCATTTAGAAACTTGATTTAAAGCCATATTTATGAATCGATACTGTGAGTTTGATTTGCCAACCTGCCTTTCATTTTTTAATAACTCATTTAAAAATATTCACAAGTATTAATTTCTCTATTATCAGAAGTATCCATCAGCTCCCTCCTTCCCATCTTAAAAAGGCAAGAAATACTACTACTACTACCAGATAGCAAAACTTTTAATTGCAAAATTATTCGGGACCAGTTCCATCATCATCATCCTCTGAATCTGAGAATTCTTCCATTGCTTCCTCCTGTTGCCTCCTCTGCTCTTCTTCATCGGCCAGCAACTTCTTAAAGACCTCATACTCTTCAATTGAGGAACAGGCTATTTCAGTCACAAAATCCTGCTCAGAAGCTCTGATGATACTTTTCAGTTTGGGATTGACAATTTGGGTCTGTCCTTTCTTATCAGGAGTTTGATAGCGTCCCAAGCGCTCCAAAAAATTTATTCGCTTGTTTATTTCAGCCATCGATGCTTGGAAGAAACCAGACTGCACTATCTCTCCATGTTTAATTCCCATCCTGAAATACGCAAACTAAAAAACAGATTATTAAGTGGAAGAATAAACATTAGCATTCTACTACAAATAATGTAAGTCAAGGACACAGTTCAACACAGAAATACACTAAATTGTGTCTGTTAGTTTCAAGAAGGTTGTGTTCTTAATATATATGGGCACAACTTGCAGCCTGAAGAAATATCATTCTTCTTGGGTGTGAAATGTGTACAAGAAAATTAGCTCTAAGGGGTATTGTCACATAAAATATACTTTTATTTTAAATCTGAGAATCAATTGGGATGTGAAGGAATTGAGACTGCTATAATTATAAATTATAATTATTTATGATAGCTGGTGCTAATGGGGCTTGAATTCCAAGTAACCAATCCATATTGTGGTAGATTATGGGTGAAAGATTAGGGGGACGACTGCTTTTTAATTACTAAATTCCTTTTGCTGCATGTTTCTACTATTCCTTAGTATTATTCCTTAGTATTTCCTATATTTTGCCTCATATTTTACAGGAAAATCAAGCAGATAACTAGCTTACTAACACCCAGGGCATTTGAGTGTTTACGTTCTAAAGATGAAAAGGGATTTGGCAATTTTAATTTTAAAAATTGGCCATGGAAATAAAAAAGTAGACATAGTAAGCCATCCAGGAGAAATAGGGTTATTGTAAAATTTCACAGAATTAGTAAATCATAGACCTGGAATCAGCCTGAGAACTAACAGGTTACAAGCACTTTCTCAGTAGAGGATGTGCTAAAGCATTTTAGGAAGAAGAATCAAGTCTCTATTTGAAGTTCTCCAATAGGAAGAATTGTGCTGCTTCATGAGCAACTGATTTCACAAGTATAAAGTCTGACCAAGGCAGAGTAGAGTAGGACAATTACTTCCTGTGATCTGGACTTTATGACTCTCATATCATTTTCAGCAATTGTTAAAACATAAAAGGGATAACAATTGAAGGTTACATTTTAAAGAAACGACAGAAGGAAAATACAGTTAAAGATAAGTGAAATCAAAACATCAGAATGCAAGCTTTCCTGAAGTAAGATATGAGGCCAAAGTCTTCATCATTATAATTCCAGAAGCAAAAAATATCATAAGGTAGATTCAATAGACAGATATTTCTCAGGATCCATATAATAGATTTTAATAAGAAAAAAAAAGTGCATAGGAACAAAATGTTCTAACATATTGTTACAGGCAATATTTGAAGAAATGATAAATGCAACTGTTAAAGTCACATTCTGAAACTTGGATATATATGAAATCTCTTAAAGCATATTTTTATTTATTGAATTGCTCAAGTTCAGCAATGAAAAAGTATACCACTTCATGCAATCTGACATCAGCAAAGTTATTCTGAAAATACCTGGAATTTGTATTCTACATCATTTAAGTCTTCTAAAAGGAGCTGTGGAGTTGTTCGTAGAATTTTTGACACTTGTGCCATTGTGAAGAGACATTTTTCTTTAAGGAGATTCTCTAGGGATTTGATTCTCTTGTGTGGCACTGTAAAGATACTTGGAAAATGTACTGCCACCTGGTTAACGCTTCCTGTTAAAATAAGAGGAGAGAGATAAGATAGCATTGACTAAAATCATCTATTCTTTCCCTGTAGACAGACCCATGTATCTGTAACAATATTAACTGCAAACTAGTATATTTTAAAAATATAATTTTTCCTAAGTGTTTCACATAATGCCTAAGCATTGTTCTCTCTAAATAATGCATTTGGAGTACTTCTGAGTCTACATTACTACATTATCCCAGTTTTGTACTTAATTTTGCACTGCTCTTCAGTGCAAAAATAGCAACAGCAATAGCACTTAGACTTATATACCACTTCGTAGTGCTTTACAGCCCTCTCTAATAGTCTACAGAGTCAGCATATTGCCCCCAACAATCTGGGTCCTCATTTTACCAACCTCAGAAGGATGGAAAGCTGAGTCAATCTTTTGGCAAGTCAGGATCAAACTGCTGGCAGTTGGCAGAATTAGCCTGCAATACTGCATTCTAACCATTGTGCCACCACGGCTACTTCAACATGAAATATTTCCATGTTGGCCATTGCTTGCAATTCCTTATTGATATAGAGTATAAATGTTTTTTTTGTGTGTTTGTGCATGTGTGTGTATGTAAAAATAGCAAATGTTTAATTATAAACAATTATAAAAATAGCAAGTGTTTAATTATAACAGAAGCTTAAAGCACTTGTTCAGCCCAACTCTAGGATTTCCCCCCAGAAGTATGTATGTGTAAATATATCAAAATAATCCCATTTTGTTGAGTGACAGTACTACTCTAGACCCTTCAGTCCTTGAAGATGCCCACCAAACCCCCAAATATTTATTCTGGCAGCAAAAAAGGTTATTCTGAAATGAAAAATGGTGGGTAAAATATTCTAATATCTTTTGGCAAGCAATTGGCACTTATATGTAAGAAACTCAGTACAGATTAAGAAATTGATCCAGAAATTTATGTAGCTATTTGTAGCAATTTGAAGAATATCCATTGACTGTGTATATGATTAACTGAATATGAACACTTCCCTAAATATAAGGGACTGGAAAACTAAATATATTGTGGACAGAATCTAAACAAATTAGAACTAAATAATCCACTAATTCAGTATATAAATTCAGCAACTGCATAGTTTAGGGAGAGGATTACCTGCATCTAAGTCAAGTCTCCTCAGAAGATCTGCACGTTCCTTCAAATGTTTTGGTGACATTCTCAGCAGTTCAGGCTTCTTTTCTAGGGTCTTCAGTATTGTGGTATTGCTTAAACCCAATAGGAGTAATTCTGAAATTGCAGTCAATTTTGACTGAAAAGGTACATCCAGCTGCAAGCTCAATAGCTGTGTTATCTGAGCAGGACTGAATCCCAGGTTAACATAAGCACTTGTGTCCTCTTCTAGCTTCAAATGGTCCATAGCTGTTGCTTTTACTTCTTCTACTGGTGCATTAATTAAAGTTTCTTGGGGCTTTGGAGAGCACTCATAGTTTGACCTATAAGGGGGAAAGCCTTTTTTGCTTTGTACAAAAGACCTGGTAGTAATCAATCTGCAATCTAGGTGTTGATGAGACCACCAAAAGGCAGCTGGTAATACACTGAGAGAAGGTAAATGGATACAGTCATAGGCAAGTGGGGGAAAGATGTATTTCTGAAAAATCTGCAAAAATAGATTTTAAAAAGCAAACATAATTGTATTTTAAAGGAAAGAACAAGTATAGTTGCCAGCAGATCAAAGACGCCTGCCAAAACTAAACTAAAACCACTATCACACCATAATTTATAAAATATTAAAGCTACAACTTGCCTCCCAATTTACCTTATTTAAGGTATTTAATTACAGTATCCATGTATTTCACACAATTAAGATAAATTTGTCACTACTCTACAGAAACATTTGATCGTTCAAAAAGTGTTACAGCTTACACTGAATTAACCACTTTTAAACTTCATTCAAATCACAAAGGCCACATTAAATATTGTACTTTTAGAAAATAAGTAGCAACTATCTTCACAAATAATAGGTAGGAGAGAAATCTCTTGGTTTTGGGCAACACAAAAACAAAAAGTAAACTGTTCTACATAAACTATCAAACACTAGTACTCTATTTGGGGGGTATTTCAAAAGTGTGTTTAAAGAAAAATCTTATTATGTAGAATAATATTGAGAAGCAATCTTTTCCAAATATTTCTGCAGTTTTTCAGAACATGTTGGTGCCCTAGTCTGTTTGAAAGATAAAATGTTCCATATTAATATTCATGAAACATTAACTTAAAAGCACATCAGACTGTTCTATAATGATCTCACTGCATACTTTCAAAATTGAAATGTAAATTACTAGACTTTAAATTTGAACTATCTACAGTAAAAATAGTGATTGAGTGATCCCAAACTTAAAAAATTAAGATTGCTATATTCAAAGGACATATTGCATCCAAATAAATTAAGATTTGAGTGATAATCTGATCTACACATTAAAAAGACTTGGTTATTCTACAGCATACTAAAACACAGTGGCTCCATTATAGCCAGGTCTAGCATATTGTATGCACACAACCTAACCATGGCCAAAGAACATACGTAAATATAAAAGCTCAAGTCATCTGATACAGTATATGCTATCAAAAAAGGAAACTAATTTCAGATTAAATCTGCAATTCGGTGTACATTTACGTAAGAAATAATCCCATTTTGCTTTTAACTTTGAATTACATTTACGTGTATGGATATGCAAGGTGTACCAAAAATTGATCTTCATAAACAATTATATAAATTACATTTGTCATTTTATTCTAAACACTATACCCATACCCATACATGTAGTAATGTATGAATTACTACATTAAAACAAGGAATTTAATGTCCTTGAAATCGCCATGTACGTTAAATGAATGAATGAATGAAAACCAGATTGCGATCTTAACAGAATCTGACACAAGGAATCCCTCTTCAACCTCGCCCCTTTACCACGATCGACCTTTCCGCTTTCCTTCCTCTGGACACATGAGCATAGACCCTGGGGATGAAGTGGTAGCACCGCTGCAAAGCATTCGGTTGGAAATGATCAGATATGACTTGAGCAATGCTTCCGTCTCAGCTGTCCGTAAAAGGGAAACGGCACTTATAACCCAAATAGTGTTAAAAGTTAAACGATTATTGCCGGATGGGCCGCAATTGGCTTGATTTACATTGTCACTCAATCGTAAACCATGGTTACAAACTATACTTGCTGCGTCCATACAGGTATATGCGAACTCATCGGGGGAGTAGCTTTTCCCACGTCTGCTTATAACACATGAAAGTACAATAGTAAATCGCATTTCTGTTCACAGATTATTTTTCGGTGGACAAACTGATAGTGCGAAGCGTACTCACGCGCCAATAGCGGGCTACTAATTTCATATTCGGCATCTCTCAGAGCTTTCGCAGCTTGGCTAAGGAGCGAGAAAACGAAAGGGAAGGTGTTCGTGTAAACGCTTTCCTACCGAAACGGAAGCTGGGAGAAAAACGTTCCGCGGGGCAACCGAAGGGCGGATAAAAATACCTTAAAAGTAGTTGTAAAAGGTTGTGAATGAAGACCTGGCGGGGCCAAATGTGAAATGTGAACAGAGGGAGCGCGCGATTTTCTTCCCCGAGAGTAGTTAAGGGCGTATCATACCTGACATTCGTAAAGAATCCCACTTGAATAAAAGTCCGATTCTTAAGAATATTCATATTGCTTTATACTGTATAGGATCTACCCGAATGAATCCAATTACATCTCCACAAACCAAGTCGTTTCAGTCACTCTACTGCAGAAAAATGACAAAAACGAACATTTGTGTTACACTTCCTTATAGGTACCGTATTTCAATTTTACTTGGAAGCAACAGTTGTAAATCACATTAGTTTACTTACGTAAATTAGTATTATAGAATTGTTTCTGATATTGACACAGCACAAAAATGCACAGAAGTGATTATGCCTCAGATTCACAATTTTACACGACATAGGATTTTTTAAAAAAAATTTAAAAAATAGGAGACACATGTGACCTATAAGATTCTGAATATCCATAGCTGGGATCCAGTTTTTTGCATTATGGCAATACCAAAAAGCATCAGTTTTCTCTCTTAAGCATTTCAGTGTGAAGGGAAAACATTAAAGATGGACTAGATTCAGGGAAACCTAGCTTCAAATGTCCATTCAATCATTGGAATGGTTCATAATTTTTTTAAAAATGAGGTGAAGGGGAATTAAATTGGGTTTTCAGTCATCCCTACTGTTTACTCATGTCAGAACCATCACAATTAAAATAAGGCATAATATATGACATAACATTTAAAAGATAAAATACAAGATTAAAATAAACACAAGTTAAACAGATCTTGTCCCCAAACTAGCAATATTAATTGCATTGTCACACTATTACAAGGTCAAGCGTGTATTGATCAGGACACAAAGTACAAGTGTGCATATATGTTGTCTGCATGTCACCATAATCACAAAGGGCACAATCACAAAGGGCACAAGCCACCGGATAATCCTATTTGTTCAGAATATCTGCTGCAGTCTATTCAATGACTAGAGCTGAGGTGGTGCAGTGGTTAGAGTGCAGTACTGCAGCTACTTCAGCTGACTGCTAGTTCAGCAGATCAGCAGATCAAATCTTACTGGCTCAAGGTTGACTCAGCCTTCCATCCTTCCGAGGTGTGTAAAATGAGGACTCAGATTGTTGGGGGCAATATGCTATTTAGTATACTGTCTTTGGTGTAAGCCGCCGAGTCCTCGGAGAGTGGGCGGCATAGAAATATGACTAATAATAATAATAATGATTAGCTTTTCCCAGCTTTGCCAGACCCTGGTGCCAGCTCCTCTATTCGTTCCATCCAACGTTGGTTCTTTGTAGCTTTCCATAGGTCCTCTCTGCTTTTAAATTATTTTATATAAATTGTAAAACCTGTGATATAATTTATTCTGCTTTTGATTACCTGATTTTCTTACTGGGGCAATATATTTCTGATTTAACCTGTTTGATTCTGATTGTTTAACGTCCTAAATTCTGTATTAAGATTTGTGGATCTTATGTACCATGTACCTAATCAACTGAAAGCAATATAAAAGTGGTACTAAGTTAGCACACACTAACTATGTGACATTGGAAATGAGTTTGAATATCTTATTCTAAAGTTCAAAATGTGGTTATTAATAGATTTTTTCCACAAATATTGTACATTTTAAATAATGCTCTAGTCTAGGGATTCATTTGGAAGAATGAAACAATAAAACTAATACAATTAGGACTTGTCCTTCCATTGACTTTTATCTATTAAGAATGCACACATTTTAGTTGTAGAACATATCACCTTATTAAATTTTATACTCTTTTAATGGATGCTGCAAAGAGAATTATTATACAGGAATAATTTTTTGTATCCAATTGATTGTAAAAATATTCGTTCTAAAATTTGAATTTTTCAGCCAATTTATTCTTGAGTTCATAAAGTGTTCCCTTTTTATTTTTAAGATGTATATTTATAATTTTTATTCCTGTTAAGGATATTGATGTTGTTTTACCAACCAGCAGAGTAACTGCAC
>WNWU01000019.1:28195240-28301118 GCA_012654045.1 Ptyas mucosa
GGACAACTGGTTCTAACATTATATATATCATATAGAATCCTAACATTTCCAATAAATTGTTTTTTGTAATTTCATTATGCTTACTCAAAAACATAATTTAAAAATGAAGTTTATTAGATTACTTGGAATGCTTTTTGTCTAGCAGTCTCTCTGTCTAGCCTTCCTCATAGGGTTGTTGTGAAGATAAGATGTTTGTTGTGGGAAGCCCTAGATTCCTTGAAAGGAAATACAGAATAAAATCCTGTACATTGAACAGGAGAAAAATAACCTGGGTGAAGAAATGTTACCCTATATTCTTCAAGCATGTCGATAGAAATGGAGAATTGGTTTTCAACTATTCTTTCCTTTCTATGAAAAAGACAGTTAATGCAGAGTCCCTGAGTTTTAGGACTAGTGAGATCTGTTGTGACTTTTTTGTTTTTAGTTTGTTCCAGCAGATTCTGCTAGTCCAGTATTTTCCCAAACCTACAAATAAAAACATCTAAATGTTCTGAATGAAGAATTATTTCCCCTACAATTATTTCTCCATGAGGCATGGTATCATGTAGAAGGGGAGAGGATAACTCTCCTCTTCTAGGCTGTTTTAATTCCTTCTTTTGAAGGAAAACAGACAAACAGCAATACTGATAAACATAGAAAAATGAAGAAACATCTTAAAAACTGTAGCAGGCCATCTGTCAAATTATGTCAATGAAAATATCTACACATTCTAATCAAAGCGTGTTCATGTCTTCAAGGAACGTCCTGATACCAGCTTCGTTTTAGTCAAACGATGCTAATTGACATCCCTAAAAAATCTAGTTATGATATTCCTGATTCTTTTAGTTGACAGACTCACAAATTTAACTTTTTTTAATGTAAGTTTTAGTTTGTTGATTTCACTGAGGTTTTTTTTTGGATAATTCATTCTATTTTAGAAAAAGGAGGTTGGAAAGGAGAAAAAAATGAGTCAGATATATCAGTTATGAGTTATCTAAAAATAGCAGGATAAAAATAATTTATATTCTTTTTCTGCAAATAATGTAAAATGTGCAGAACAAAAAAGTGCTGGACTTCAGGTGTTCATGAAAAGAAAGTAATATGAGACATACATTAAAATACTACTGTGTATTTCATTCATTTCAGCAAATGATTTAACACAATTACAGCAAATATAATTCAAAAGTTCTCATAGTCTAAAATAGTTTATGGCAAAAATTCAAGACACAAGATTTATCCGATTATTATGGTTGTGCAAATCAAGTGAATGAGGTGCTTCACAAAGTACATTAGCTAAACAAAGCACTATTTTCCTTGAAGCATTGAGGCATCCAGCTCGTCTGGAATGTTCGTAAGATTTTAAAGGTAATCTTAGATTTTCTGTGCATGCATGCATTCTAATGTTTCCATTAGAATTGTCAACCAAGCAACTATCCATGAAAATACATGTGCAAGTAGCCAGGAACAGTTTTTGAAAGGAAACAGGTATCAGTTTCAAAACATCTTTTTACAAGTTTCTATGGTCTTACTTGTGATTTAGTCTAATTTTATCTGACAAATCTAGGTATTATGCCCAAGTGGGACATTATCTAGTGAGGCCTTCCCTTGGATTAATTTTCAATTGCACCCTTTTGTAATAATGTTAGTATATACATGTCTTTAACAAACTGGATAATATGGAATCATGTCAATCTAAAATTCTGCATTTTCCCCACGCTACTGTGAAATACACACCAAGACAGAGAAACAGTAGACCTCAAGGGACATAATATATTAAATAGACTGATTTGATAGTAGTTGTTGCTAGATATTGATGTCTTTTTCTATACTATGCACATGCATAAAAAAACGTTTTTAGTAGAATTCTTCCAAATATTTTCTTTTCTGTATAGATTAATAGCTTCTTCTTTTTCTCTGTATAGATTGGATAATAGCTTTCTTCACTATGAAAGAAAGGAAGGCACAACCTAATAATATAACCAGAATAGAACTGAAAATGTATTCCACTGAAACAACCTCTAAAGTAAACTCTAGTAAATAACATTCAAATTGACATTAATATTGAGGATAGCTGCATTGTTGAAGGAAATACTCCTTAAAAGAATTAGTCAAATACAAATGTTCATCTATCAAGCCATCAAGCAACACAATCAATAAAGAGAAGTAATTATCTTTATGCTAAAATAATCTGAAAAAAAAAGGTATTGTTCCTAAACAGTTAAAAAAATTATAAAAAGTTAAATTGCCAATTTATAATCCACAGCAACTATATACATAAAAAATTTTTAAAAGATGAATTGGTCAAATCAATTAACTTTCTAGAGACTATTCCTTTCAGCATAATAAAGGTTTTTAAGTGAAACTCATCTGTCAGAAATTTCTGGCTAATGTTGTTTGTTGGAAAATAAATGTCCACTTTAGTGTAGATGTTGATTAACATACTAAAAGTTTTGTTTTGTCTTGATATTTATAAGAAAATATTGATCTTGCATTTAAACCTAACATGTGCAATGTTTACTCTGTTGTGAAGATTTCTTTAAAGACCATCCACAAAGCCAAAATAGAGTGCTATAAATTAATACTGCTAATCCCTTTAGTTACGTATCACCTAAATTTTGGAAGATGAGGTAAAATATATGGCCATCCTTAACTTTTATTTTTATCAGGACAGCTGTCAGTAATTCACTTAAACAAAATCTCAAATTATGTCCTAATATTCCAATAAGAAAAATGTTAAATATACTTTCTTTCAAAAAAGCCTGATGTATGAGAAAACTTTAAAATATAAAAGAATCTAAGATGAATGCTACCTCTACTGCAGTCTAAGCAAAGTTTTTGTTATGATTAACAATCATAAACAAATTAATTCTATTACTTATTAATAGAAAATAGACTAACCAAAATGAAATGCAGAATGTGGTTGCCTGCTCTATTCACTGTGATAATTTACTGTTTAGTCTCCCAAAATATTGAAGATCTATTTGTTGATAATTTTTTATGATGTTTTATAATGTCAGCAGATGAAAAATCAAATACACAGATTTAAATTATGTAGTTGAGACCTAGATTTTATGCTATCCAACGACTAAAATTACACTACAGTTATGTAGACAGGCACTATAAAGACTAAATCCCCATATATCGGAATTAAAGAATCATATCAGACGCGCTCACAGGAGGCAGAGTGAACTTGTAATTTTGCTGCCTCATTATGTTCATCACATTGATATCCTTGTGGTATTTTTTTTTTTTAGTTCTCAAGACGAGTAAGGTTGTGTCCGAAGTTAAGATTTCAGTGATGCTGGCATTGGGAAGAGGTTGATGGCTCTCGTTCTGCAGAAGAGTTCATTCCAAGTAGCTGGGAATTTGCCGGCTCATGATTATTGACCTCATCATTAAAACTCTGCTCACTGTTCAGGCTTGGGATTGCCCAGATACCACCATGATTGCAGCCAGTGGGAGAAATTTTAAAACTGTTGTTTTCTAAAAATAAAATATTTTTATTAATATTAATAAACATTGAATAGCAAATACTAGTTCACCAGCCACTGCATACTTTAGTGTGATTCTGTATATGTAACAGAAGTGTTACTGAACAGAACAAGATTTACTGATGTGCAAAACACATATAAATCTGCACTGCACAGAAATTTATTTCAAACACATCCCTTGTGTGCTAAGACCTTGAAACAACTGTGTCAAATGCAAAAGATCCCCTGTATAGAACTCTTTGTAAATCTCATTCATCTGAGAATTCATGGTAAATTAGGAATGCTGCTTTCAGAATCCTTTCTCGTACCTGTTTTGCCACAAGCAAATACTTCCTCCCATGCATAGTTTATCATGTTTACAGGTTGGAACACCCAAGGATCCTGTATGACCATTTCTAGAGTTATCCGATCCTGTGGAAAAGGCTTCAAGAGTCCAGACAGGAGACTCATCAGATCTAAAGAAAGAAAAGAGAAACACCACCATATTAGCCTTCAGCTTGCCTTTCAGATATTCTACTTTCATTGAATGTTATTGTAAGATGAACAATTTTTACAAATTGAAATCTAGCATACTTCAAAGGTTTTTTACTCCTTATTACCTTTCTTGGCTTCATTTGTAATTACTTTCTTTTCTCAAGATGGCTTCTATTCAGTAGTGAAAATTACTGCAATAGAATCAAGGTTTCAGGATCATCTGCTTTGAATAAGACACACTGCACCTATAATTTCTGAAGAATTATAATTCCAAATTATAATCCTTTATCTGAAATGGATTTCTTTTTTGTTTTAAGGTATTGCAATTCATTATTTGATCCAAAGGCCATAAGAGAATAAAACAATGCAGTCTAAAAGCTCTGCAAATGAGTAGCACTGAAATGGCATGTATTCATAACAAAAATCATGATGTATCTTTTCTTTTCTCACAGGAAAGTCAACATGGAATGGAAATTCAGAACGAAGAATTAGCAAGGAAATGAGAGTTAAATGTTCCTTATCTTATACTTTTTATATACTTCAGATTCTCCTCCTGAAACTATCTATAGGAAGAGGTCAGCAAGCCTTTGACACATGACAGTTTGAAAAGTGTAATTAAAACCTGAAAGTCTGAAGAAAGTACAGTATTTACCTTTATTTACTTATAACACACACGAACATTCACTTTATGCCACTCCTCCTGAGTTTCTATGCATCTCACAAGTCAGATAAATCATAACTGTGTTTTGAAATACAGAATGTGAAGTATATCATGCAGTCACCTAATTCTGAACAATTAGCCCTCTATTAAATAACACGAGCCAAAGGATTATTGAGAGAAAATAGTCTTTGCTTCTTTTCAAAATGTTAGTAAGAAAGCAGCCATCCTAGTCTTGGCAATATATTCCAGAGCAAAAGGGCTGCTATCGGGAGGGTTATTTCTAAGCATACACACTCTTAACATCTCAGAGAACAGGATTCCTATTATATCATTTTAGGCAAGTCAAAATGGTCAGGCCAATTCTATTTAGATCATATAGTTCCAAGGAACCTAACAAAAATCTAAACCAGCCCATTGAATTAGATTTAGAGGCCAAATGACAAAAGTGCATATCCTGCAATATTGGAGTTACTATGCTATACCAGAGCTGACCAATCAGGAAGTGACAGCTGATTTTTTAAAAATTAGCAACTACTTCCAAATTTCCATGTTGAAAGCCTTAGGCTGTTACCATGCCAAAGCCAAGCCAACACAGATATAGAAAATTCAAACGTGTGTTGGGAGGTATCCAACCTAACTGGGTATGAGATAAGCTCAAATTGCTAAATATAAGATGAACTACGATGCCAACAAAATTTAATGTTTTACCTTCTGCTATCTTGGAAAGGAAGTGTAAGAATATTCCTTATAATGAACAACTTGGCCCATGCAGTATGGGTAATATTGAGGCCCATATTACACCGACCTCAATATTCATTTTTTTCTGAACTATCCCACCTTCGGGGATATTTATGCATGGTATTTTACTATTGTACTGCTATTAACAAATGTTCAGGGTAGCCAGACTCCTTCTAGCTTTGGTATTTACCATCTGATATAAGTAACACATCTCCTTCAATGTCTCTAAATACTGCTAAATATTTATAACTTAAGTATAAATAGATTTAAATAAAAGGGGATAGCTGCTTAATTGTCTGCAAAGATACAGAAAAGGCCTGGTATTTTTTACTTATTAGATGTTCTGTTATTAGATATTATAGTTTACATATTATATCTTATTGCTATAAATGTTTGTGGAGATAGCATTGGTCCTCTGCTCCATAATGAAGTGCCTAAGGACGCAAACCTTTCCTCCTTCACTAACAGCAACTGCAACTGCCCACTCAAGGAGTATCAGAACCACTGAAGCTTCAATCCAGCTTTCATAGGCAATCTAGAAACATAACTGATGGCACTGAACACTATTTAGAGATTAAGCAGAACGAAGAGAATGCACTTCCTCCATCTAAATCCGAATAAGTCACCCCAAAGGGTGACCAATACTATTTTTATCTTAACCCTCGGTAATACTACCCTGATGTCTCCGATGAAATTTGTAGAAACTTCTGGGAACGCTACTTCTTGAAATGTATGACAGGTATTAAATAACAAGGATTCCCTCCTCTTACCAATAATAATAAAGACCCAATGAACTGAAAAGTGCAATTTATAAACAATTAACAACTCAGAGAAATAGACATGGAAAGAGGAAGTCTTTCTTAACAAAAGCAACAAATTATCAATTCAATTTGCAAAGTTCAGGGTTCTATTAATAGAGAAATTCCGATTAAAAATTTCATTATCATTTCAGCTTCAAAAAAAAGTACATTTCTTTGGGCGATGCCAGGTGGAAAGCCAGTCATTCTATCAATTGTATTAAATAGAAAACCTAGCTGAAAAAGTATTTCCTTTTCCCTTGATTTATAATTTGTAAACACATTAGTGAACTACTTACCAACTGACACCTTGTAAGGAGGTCGCAATACAGCATCTATTGTTTCTTCAAGCTCACAAAAAGGATTTTCTCCAAAGACTATGGTATAAAGGGTGATACCTAGTGACCACATTTCCAGTTCTGGTCCTGAGTATCTATAGATAATTAAATAGTTAAGCTCATTGAGTTTAACAGACAAATTCATCCAATATAGAAATGCAAACAAAAGAAATTACTTAGAAAACTAGTACCCAGGAACAAAATATAATTCCTTCTTCCCTCCAAACGACATGTTGTTCTGTCCTTTCTCACCTTTTCCCCTATAGCTTTCTGTATTATTGACAAGAGATCTGATTAGGGGTTACATGTTTCCCAAAAGTGAGGGAGATTCAAAATTAAACAGAAATGTTATAGTTCAATAATATTTTAATTTAATAAGCATGCTGAGTATAACCAAGAAATCTGCCACAAATCACAAATTCTCATGTTTTTCAGAGTAGGAAATTATAATTAACAGCTTTAAAACAACAACAACGTGTTAAACACATTTAAAATTGTGGATTAATATTCGCTATGATTTCCCAGTTTGACTGAAACTGGACATCATAAAAATTCCCTAGATTTTTACTCAGCTTGCTAAATAGCCTGACAGTATATTCATAACTCATTTTATTAATTCTAAATATGATAAAATTTCCATGGTCTTTCCCTATGTGAGTTTTGGAGTTAATGTACAGCATTTCCCCTCAATCAGACTAATGTACTCTGTTGAAACATAAATGTTATTTCAAAATCATACATACGGATTGCCTGATAGCACTTCTGGAGAGCAATACTCAATTGTCCCACAAAAAGTATAGAACATTTTGCCAGGTTCTAAATAAGCAGCTGAGCCAAAGTCTATTAGCTTGATTGTGAAATCTTCAGCAATTATGATGTTCTCATCTTTTATGTCTCTGTGAAGAATATTCCTAGAGCGAAGATAGTTCACTGCAGATACGAGCTGATGCACAAATAAGATGAGATCAGAATATCACCCATTCCAGATAATAAAGTAACTGTAACCAAAGAAATCATTATATGTTCTGCTTAAAATCTTATTAGCTTTTTGCCTTGAAAAAGACATGTAATTAAGAGAATATGAAATTCACATTTCATTCTAATCCTGCTTTTGTAGTGATTAAAACTTAAAATGTCACTACTGTTTTATGTATTACTAGAAGCAATATTTTATACACCTTATATGGTTAATTAATAACCAAATAAGAACATTCATTAGAACATTCATTAGAACAATTCCGTGAGGAAGATGAGTGGGGTAATGCCTCTTTTGATTATATGAGACCAATAGAATTTATAATAATCAAAGTTTTCTAATTCTGGGTAAACACTCATTCATTTATTATTAGTTTTATTCCACCTTTCTTATATATTTTGATCAAATCAAGCTAGTGAACATGCTTAATATTACTGCCTCCTATCTTCCTTACAACAACATTGTGACGTAGATTGGGTTGAGAGTGAGTGACAGGCCTGAAGTCACCCAGCCAGCTTTCATCCTAAGGGAGGCCTATAGCTCCTGGTTTCTAGGCCAGCACTTTTAACTATGGCATCAGACAGGTTCCCTCTTCTCCAGTATTAAATATTTACTATAGTCCATAAATGCAGATCTCATCACATTTCTTCTGCCTATAGGCAGAAAAACATTTAAGCAAGACCAATTATTGCCTCTAGTTTTGACCTAGAATGAGAAATAGCAGAAATTTTAATGTGGAGAAAAGTAAACCACAGAAATCAATTCTTTACCAAAGGGAGAGACTACTGCGATGAATATAAAGAAGTTGTAGCAAATAGATAACAAGGAAAGCAGTAACCAATATCTTCTCATGCTCTACTTGCAACAACAACAAAATAGCTTCCACCCTCCCCCATTTATACATAAGGCTCTTCCATCTTTTTTCTTGTTGGTCAATATGACACCTAGATCATAATCAGTCTGTCAGAAGCATTAGTGGTTCTAAGGAACAAAATTTCAGATTTCCTAGGTACGGTTTTTATTTTAATAGTAAAAAGAGGTTTTGGTAAAATTTGATGTGCAAATATATACAGTATTCACCTTAAACATTCATCCCTTTTAGTTTTCCATGAATAAAGTTACAGGTCAGACCAAATATAGAATGCTCTTTGGAATACAGATCAAAAGACACATATGCAAAACAACGTCACAGCACTATTATAAATTTGTGATGTTCCTTCATAGAATAAAATATCACAGATACCCCAGATTAAGACTAGGCATATAAGAAAAGGAAGCTAACTCATTTGCCTCTGCCTCAATTTAGATTCAAACCTGAAATCTATACCTGGCTAACATTTTTTTTACCATTTTATCAGCTCTTTACTGCAGATTGCAGATTGCAAAATCTCACCTGCCGGAATATGTAACTTGCCAAAGGCTCATCCAAATTAGGTTGATTATCGATGAATGTGAAGAGATCTAGACCGGTTCCATGCTTCTCCATCACTAGTTGAAAAAACTGTTGGTTCTCAAATATATCTAGCACCTAGTGTCAAAGAATGTAGTGTGAACAACTTTCCAAAAAACCCACAAATTTCATAACCCACTGGTCTCTTCTCATTTCAAAAGTATTAAACTTTTTCTTTATTTACTGGATTTATTTATTATATTAATTTATTTTGGGGACTGATATCCTACTGTCTTCAATAAACTCTCAGCTGTTTACAATAAATACAATGAAATGATGATATAAGTAATTACACAGAATGCCAACATAAGTCGTAATAAATAAGAGCGAAATAATAAAAGTGATCAAAAAATGCTGTCTAAAATAATTCAGTTTTTAATACCTTCCTAAAGGGCGATAATACAGGTAGTCCTCAACTTACAACAGTTCATTTAGAGACCATTTCAAGTTACAATGGCACTGAAAAAAAAATGACTTATGACAGTTGCAGCATCCTCATGGTCATGTGATCAAAATTCAGACGCTTGGCAGGGGACTCATATTTATGACAGAAACAATCTCCCAAGGTCATATGATGACCTTTTGCATCCTGACAAGCCAATGGGGAAGCCAGATTCACTTAACCACCTTGTTACTAATTTAACCACTGCAGTGATTTAACCACAATTGTGACAAGAAAGGTCTTAAAATGGGGCAAAATTCACTTAAATGTTCTGCTTAGACATAAATTTTGGGTTCAATTGTGGTCATAAATCGAGGATTAGGTGTAGTTTTATTTCCAATGGGAGGCTGATAGAGAGAAGTATGTCTTGTCTTAGTTCTTCTAACCTCAGGAATATGGAATCACTAGCAGCTACAAGATCTGATTTGTCAAGCCAATCTTGTTGGAAGTAGTCAGTCCTGTAGAGTGAAGCCATGAAGGACTTTACAAGCCAATACCACCAACTTGTGGGGGTACTTATAAACTTGCTGAGAACCAGTACAAGGCCCTCATAATTGGTGTTATATGTACCCAGTGTCAGGAATGGATAAGCGCATGGGTCACTGCCTTCTGGACTAGCTTTAACTTTCCAAATATTTTAAGGCCATGTGAAGTATTTTGCAATATAGTCCAAATGAGTGATAATGAAAGTATGAATCATTATAGCTAGGTTGCCTTGCACCTATTGTCTCCAGGAAGAACACTACATGAAGAACCCGCAAAACACTAACATCAACAGGGAAGCCTTGTGTAAAAACAGTAATTTCATCTTATTAGGCTTCAGCTATAGTCTGTTGTTTCCCATTCAGAGCCTTATAGCATTCAGGCACTGAAGCAGGACCAACAGGATCTCCTCTATAACCCCAGGTGGTAAAAGTTGGATATCATCAGCATATTGGTGACACCACATCCTGAATCATCAAATAACTTCATCTAGTGGTTCCATGTAGATCAGGGGTGTAGATCAACTGGCAGCCGGATGTGTCACATGCAGGCCACGCCCACCCCAACTTTGTGTAACATCACGTGACAGCAACATGACGCAGTGAGCTTGACACCCATGATGTAGATATTTATAGTATGGGACAGGGGTGGGCCTTTCAGTACTACATATCAGAGGCTGTTGAGCCAATTCCTCCTTCCCCGTCACCACTGATTGAAACAGTACACTAATGAAAGAGCAGAAGCACTGCAGAATTGTGCCACCAATCCAAACCCCCAAAGGTGGTCCAGTAAGGTACCATCTTACAATTACAGCACAAAGGAGAATAATATTTTGATGGTGAATAATAAAACCTTCTCATTTTGGCTGAGGACAGATGTTAGGGACAAAGAACGGAGTGGGGCTGTGTGTATTGAGGTTAGGATATAACAGGCATTTGGATAAGTTTTTCTCATTGGTCTGGAGAGGAACATTATGAGCTTATTTTAGGCTAACATAATTTTCAAATGTTTCCATCTCAAAATTATGGAAAAGCGCAAGTCTATGCCTTATGCTGCCTACTTCTTAAATATAGTAAATAGGTTCAGACATTTTCATCTTATATTTCAGGAGAACTAGTATAAAATGAGCACTTAGTAGTCACAGATTAAATCCTAGCAAGAAGATAAATCAAATCAAGAAAAATACAGAAATGATGAATGAGCCAATACTTGAATTTCTATGTTTGGAAATTTGCTATATTCTAATATATCATCCGTTAAGACCAAATAAAATGGTTTCACATACATTAATACAAGGGGCTTACTATACTTTGATAACTTACTATACCTTGATAATATTGGGATGTTGAAGTTTCCTCAGAATAGAAATCTCCTGAGTAATTGTCCCTAGCTCAGGATCTTCTACCCAGCAATAGTCTAATACCCTTCCTTTCCAAATGAATTTCACTACAACCTATGAATGATAAGATGCAAAGGAATAATTAGACCAAATTTGGATGGGACAGGATAGGAAGAAGCTTAATTTACTTTTTATGTATGTTACAGATTTTAAAAAACAATTTATACTTAAACTGTACAATGGCAGTTCAAATAGGTATGCATTTTATATTTATTATTTTGCTTAAAGAACTATAGACTAAATCACATATCATGATGGCATGGGAAGGGCATTTGTACATGCATTACTTTTTCCTTCCAATAATTCAGTGATTTAACAGAAATTGGTCAACTGAATTTGATTTGATTTGTTAAAAAGTTAAGCAATGCAATTTGAGTAGGCATTTACTAGTTCATTCATAATTTAGACATACTGAATATTTAGTTTTAAATCAGTGTTTTCTAATTTTGGCAGCTTCGTGAGGTGTAGCCTTCAGCATGCAGAATCCCCTACTCAACATGGCCGTTGCTCAGAATTCTAGGAGTTGAAGTCCATATATTGCCGAAGTTGGGAAACAGTGGTTTAAATCAATGTAAGATTCATCATCCCAGACAAGAACAAAACAAAGGATATTTTTCTCTTCTTTTTGAAAACAAAATACAGGTAGTTGTCTCTTACTGATCACTCATTCAGCAACCATTCAAAGTTGCAACCAGATTTATGACCAGAGTAAGCAGGCACACAATGAGGAATACATTAGCTGTGTCAAATGCACTCATGGCTTTTGATATATATTCCTCATTATACGCCACCTTATTCTGCTCAAATTTCTTCAATTATCATGCGATTGTGGGATGCTATAGAAGTAGCAAATGGTTATAACTTTGTCATAGTTATTTTTTCAGCACTGTCATAACTTCAAATGGCCATTGAATAAGAGGTCACTAAGTAAGGACTATCTGTATCTATCCAGAGTATAAAAGAAAGATATTTCTTAATAATGCACAGCACACGTAAAACAATGCATAGTGGCAAGCAGCTAATACTAACATGACTACTAATTTTAAACAAATAGCTTTTTTTACCTCTTTCTCATCCATTTTGCATTTTCCTGTCCAGACAAACCCGAAAGCTCCTTTTCCAATAAAAGTAAGAGTATCATATTTCTCTCCATAGCATCCCTCACAAGCTTTCAGTCTTTCTAATTCTTCAGCTTTTCGTGAATTGTCAAATAAGGGTGTGGTTTTGATTAACTGCAGAAAAAAAGAAAGAATTGATGCACATTATAACAGTTTAGTGAACGAATTACAGCTAAAAGATAAAAACAAGGAAAAATGTAGGAAGTATATTAAAAACAGGTAAATACTTCATCTGTAGCTGTCCTCAAATTGTTGTTTTTTGAGCTATTTCTGCATTTGAAATTACTAATTAATTTTGAAATAAATTCAATTATTACTCTAAATTGAAGAGAATGCTCCTGAAATTAGCCTAAAGTGGGGGCATCAATCTAATAAATAAATAAATAAATAATGTAGATACTATTTAAAACCATCCAAAGATTAACCAAACTTGCTCCAGTTTTAACATATGTACTTGTAACCAGGTAATCCTGAAAATGTGGCAGTTTCAGTTATTGTTAAAATGGCAACAACCTGTATCTGTCAAAATTATCATCCAATTCTGTCTGTGTTTGTTAGAGATTTCTTGCAAATAGTGCAGAACTGCCAAGAAATGCCTAGAATATTTATGAATGTTCTGAAACGGTGAGTTGAGATTATTCTTCTATTGAGTTAAGAATTCCAGGTACATAACTCTGCCTGTGTGCGTTTGAATTGGACAGGGGTACATGGAGAGAGAATCAAAAATAGAGAAAAATCAATGCAAACATGGTATGTTACATAGATAATGGGAAGAGAGTTATCAGTAATTCTGAATTCAGTAAGGCACTTCTGAGGGTTACAACATTGGGAATCTGATGTGGTAAAGATATATATAACATTTCAAGAAGGTTAGACTGTCTGCATATACTGTGCAGAGCAGTATCTTTGCAAACGAACAAAAATATTATATAAATGCTCTGAGTTTCCTATCTTTTGTGTTCCTATATTTTTTTTCCCCAAAGGGAACTAAATTTAGAATTTTGTCTGCTGCAAAAGGCAACTTTTCTGAAACTTTTCAAAGAAGAAATTTGTGTTGTGTAACAGTTTTAAGCAAAAACGTCATCCAAAGACTGGTGGCCAGATCTCAAGAGACCATTTTTTTAATAGTAATGATGGCACTGCTGCAGCCATTATAACACACTTCATTTATAGAATGACTGTCCTCATCTTGCTGAGATATTGAGCAACTAATTGCAGAAACTTTAGTTTTTTTCAAACAAATTAATCCTCCCAACAAAACCTTGGGACCTGACCCTAATTAGAGGATTTTTTTAACAGTTTAACAGATGTGAAAGTTAATTGGATGATCAGTGAAAGACTAGGCAATCAATGTCACATTAAGCAGGGCATATTCCCTGGTATCCACTGCCATCTGGTGGCCTGATTTGCATCTTTTCAGGCACTGTTTTTTGGCCCAAACTATAAAAGTTTGGATAGTTTGGGTTTTTCACTATTGACAATACAAAAGTGTTTTGTGAACACTGCTCGATTTAGAAACTCAAACATGGCACATTATTCATTAAAACAATGGATAAAGAAAAAACTCTTTAAAAGAAAAAGAAAAAATGTCAACAGAGGGGCAAGAGATTTTTACGAGCCATAAGAATTAGAGAGTGTACAGGAAGAAGCTAAATAATCTATTCTGGGGAATGCCAGGGAAAGTTTTTCAGCAAAAATCCTAGCACTGAAATGTAGTTACAAGGTCCCTGCCCTTTCTAGGATATATACATAATTTCCTATTGGATGATTTAATTTAATCACACCTTATAGCCTTCCTCAGAAGTTTTATTTCTACTTTCAGTTAAACAAGAATTCATTATAAAGAATGAGCATTCCCTTTTATTTTCTGCTTGACAAGATTCTTTTGGTTAGAAACAATAATTTTGTCAATAAATTCTCTAAACACAAGTCTAATCTCCCTGTCAAAATCAGCAGATATGGAGAATGGTGTTACGTTGCCATTCATGTCTCAAGAGGGAGCAAATATCATATGTGTCATATTTATCTTGCATCATTCGTTGGAGGGCTGGAGCAGCTTCCCTATGAGGGTATACTGTGGTAATTTGGTTTATTTAGCTTAGAAAAAGTGGGGGGGGGAGAGGAGGATTTTAATGGTATGTATAAAATCGTGTACAGCACTAGTGTTTGTAGAGACTTTTTCTCATTCTTATAATATCAGAATATAAAGACATTAATTAAAATTAAATTCAGAGAAATTCAGGACCAGCAAAAGGAGATATTTAAACATTTGTTTATTCTGTAAAGTAGATGGGGTTAAGAGAGAATGACTGGCCTACTCATCCATTGAATATTCATAGTTATATCTTCTTTTGAACGTAGGTTTTTCAAGTCAGTTCAAAAACCTTAAATTTTAGTTTAAAAAAAATCCTAAAACCACTGTGTGCAGTTAAACCGTGGAATTTGTTTTCAACAGTTGTAATGCAAGCCAACTTTTAAAAAGTTATGAACAAGTTTATGGAAGATCAGGCTGTCAGTGGCTATTAAAGTTAATTATTTATTACTTACTAAATCATAGGCCGCATGTTTTAAATACTGGTTGTTAGTAAGTGGCAGTGCAATTATTCTTTGGTCTGGTAAAGTCAGTTGATCACATTAATATCAGTAACACTCAAACAGCTACTGTTTGCTCACAGGAATTATTGTATCCCTGTAGATCAGTATTTCTCAACTTCAACAAGTTTTAAGATGTGTGGATTTCAACTCCCAGAACTCCACAGTGAGTAGGGTTGGCTGGGCTAATGCTAAGAAATATTGCAATAGCTAATGTCTATGGTTATACAGAAATCAATATACTTACTTCTGCCAAATTAACAGCTGAGATTTCATCTAATGTTTGGCAGGAACTGGCCAAGCTAGAAAGAAGTAATTGTGTCTTTGCAGCTGCTTGTTTCTGGCTTTGGAAAAGGTCTCTCATAACCCAAATACAAAAAAGAGCAGCAGGATCATGCAACTCCACACGTTTCACTTCAAAGAGTATGCCTGCAAAATAATTAACCAAGGTAAAAACTCATAAAACACATAAAATGAGATAGAGAAAAGAAGAACACTTATTCAAGAGTGAGATTCTAAAGCCCCTACATATATTGCGGATTTTAATATTGCAGCTAAACTTTTCAGAAATATATAAACATGACCAACATGGGATAATGTAAGAACAAATTGAACAGTGAAATAAAAGCATTACTACTAGTCTTTTTTCACTAGAGGAAAATTGAATATTTCCTGTGGAATTTTTAATATACTTACTGTAACCAATATACTTACTGTTAAAGAAATTCATACTTAACAATAAAACTCCCTTTTTATGACCCCATGATCCCTTAATTCAGGGTAGAGTCAGGGCAACTGGATGGAGCTGAGAGTTTACTGACCAGATGCCCTTCCTGACGCCTACATGGACTTTGCAGCAGATATTTTTTCTTTGCGCCTTAGGAGAGAAACATCTGCTGTGCTACTTAGGATTGAACTCTCAGTCTTCTGAGTAGGAAGCAAATGTCTTTACCACTAGGCCACTACGCAGCTTAAATCCATACTTAACAATATAATTCTAAAATAATTAATGACAAAACAGCATGGCTTTGGTCAGCCTTTCTGTATATTGCATGTTCTAGAGTTGCTGGGACAGTAACTGCCAAAATTCTCAATCAATGCATATTGGAAATTGGAAACCTGGTAGGAAAAGCTAACTTCGACTTACAAAACACCTTGAGATGTGTTCAATGCTGTGAGTCAAGATCTTTACTAACCAGCCCAAAACTTTATAAGTATAAATTTGTTTGACAAAAAATAAGGCAAGGTTGGAAGAGTTGGCAAATAGCCAAATTCTTCCAAAAGCTTTCTCCAAAATCCCCCCTAGAAATTTAGATTGTTCCTCTAGGAACCTGTGTTTTCAAAAAGCTATAATGTCCTGGCATACATTAGCACTTGGTATGTTATTTTATTCCAACCAACAAAAGAAAATCTATAGCCAAATTGTTGTTAACTGCGATTAGGAATTTTAGATTATATCTTTCTGTGTATTGTTCTTAATCCAGTTACAGTATCTGGTTAGGTATGGCACTCAAGAATATGCCATGATTGGTCTATAAGGAGCAAGGAATACTATCAACCAAGAGAAATTAGCAAAATCAGATTAACATTTAGTTTAGTTAGTTACTTTAGTATTCAATATTCATCCCTTTCATAATAAACTCCCATTCCCTGTAAACAATGTTTATTAAAGATCAGAGGGAGAGCAGTAACAATTGCTTCCAACTTACTGAGTCGCGAACCATCTCGGTGGTAGCAGTTACCAGTATAGCTGCCTTCTAGTATTTCAGTGTTCGAAACAGTTGTTGGAGATAGCACATTTTCTAGTTTTACAGGCGTTGATGTTACCTGTACCATATGCTGATGCTTTAATGTCAGGAAGTCTTCTTGAGACTCAACATTACTTTTTAGTGAATTAATTTCTAGATCATCCCTTATAGTTGGTACAGCACTTTCAAGTTCTGAAGTACAAAGTATAGAGAAATCACTGTCAAAGTACTCAGAAGGCTTATTAACAAACAAGTTCTTTTGACTGGCTGATGGAGGTATACCACTCAACAGAAACTCCAATGGATCACTTGTAATATTATTTGTCTGATCCAGGGACTGGACAAGATCTTTCGCATCTAAGAAGGAAAGTTTTATTGGTCCAAAGGCAGCACATGAGTCAGATCTCACCTCTTCATTAATCCCCAGGTTCATCAGTTCACAGCAAACAGAATGGTTACTACCCACATTCTCACTTCCCATAATTATAGAGGCATCATAAAGTTTTGATGATCCTCCATGTATAGGAAGACTATTGCTCTTTTTTGCAGGCAGAAAAACTGAAGAATCAAGTGTTGAATTTTCTAAGGAATTATTCTCAAATGTTAAGCTGTTGGTTCTATTCATTAGAGTTCTGGGTGGAACTTCATGGCTTTGCCTTGGGTTAGATGCTATATCGTCATTTGGCTCAACCATTGTTGGAGTTCCAAATGACCCAGGTACAGCTTCACAAGGCATATTTGCCTCAAGTTGTAATTCAGCTTTTAATAAATTTTTATCAAATGTCTCACTACCCAGGAGAGAATGTTTCCTTCCTCTTCTTATTGTGGAAGGCTGGTTCTTCATGTCTTGTGGTGAAGTAGAATTGTGTATATTCAAATTGTCATTTTCTTCCTGAATTAGGTCATAAGTACTTCTGGAAAGGCAATTATTTAGTTTACTTCTATCATCTAATACATTTGATTCTGAATGATTCAGTTTTAAAGAATGTAGTTCATTCATCTGACGAATAGCAGATTTTCCAGTCTCTTTTTCAGTACCATCTTCATTCTCAGAAGATATAGCTTCATAAGTAGCTAGCACATTATTGCTAGGTAGGTGGTTTCCGCTGCAAAAAAGAAGATTTATTTTGTTATGTTGAAGAACCCAGTATCTTTCTCACTGTGTTCTCCACTCACCCATAATTTATTTGTATTCCTTCTGTAGAATGCAAGAACTTGCATTAATAAAACTATTCACATAGCACAGACTGAAGAAGCTACTTGGATAAGCAGTGAAATGTTTCAAACCAAAAAAGAAAAGAAGTCCAGTTGCCACGACTCAACTTCCAAACAACACTTCCTGGATGACTGAGAATCTTCACTGATATACTTACATAGCACAATTAAATAAAATAACGACACTGAAAACAACGCCATGATTGTTGAGAACCAACCTGACTTTGTTAAAAAGAGATCATGTTAAACAGATTTTGTCTCCTTTGATAAAAATAACTACTCTAGTGACAAGAAGAATGCTATAGATGTAATCTACTTTGATTTCTGCAAAGGTTTTGAAATGATTCTGCAAACTATTAAAGTATAATTTGTATGGCACTATAGTAAGTTTGGCTAACTGTACTCAGAAAGACAGCATTAATAGCTCAGCACTGTATTGAGCTCAATGGCTGTTCAGGGAAATCTGTTTTAGGACCAGTATTACTCAAAATTTTTATTAATGATCTAGAAAATAGGATTATTATCAAATTTGGAGATGACACAAATTGGGAGATCTGACCAACATAGAATTAGCAAAAATCACATCTCAGGTAAAGTGGTGCATTCAATATGCCAGCAAATTTGGAAAACTCAACAATGACCACCACATTATTGGGGGGGTGGGACTTTATATTCCAATCCCAAAGAAGAGCAATGCCAAAGAATGTTCAAACTACCGTACAATTGTGCTCATTTCACACACTAGGAAGGTCAAGTTTAAGATTGTGCAAGCTAGACTTCAGCAGTATGTAGACAGAAAACTACCAGAAATACAAGCTGGGTTTTGAAGAGGCAGAGAAACTAGAGATCAAAATACCACCATTCGCTGGATTATGGAGAAAGCAAGGGAGTTCCAGAAAAACATCTGCTTCTGCTTCATTGACTACACTAAAGCCTTTGATTGTGTGGATCTTTGGCAAGTTCTTAAAGAGATGGGAGTACCAGACTACCTTACCTGTCTCCTGAGAAACTCTATACAGGTCAAGAACAATTAAAACAAGACATGGAATAACGGATTAGTTCAAAATAGGGAAAGGAGAATGATAAGGCTGTATATTGTCACGCTCCTTATTAAAATTATATGCAGAATACATCATGCAAAATGCTGTGCTAGATGAATCACAATCCGGAATTAAGATTATGGGAGGAATATCAACAACCTCAGACATGCAGACAATACTACTCTAATGGCAGAAAATGAAGAGAAACCAAAGAGCCTCATGGTAACTGCAGCCATGAAATTAAGATGCTTGCTCTTCAGGAGGAAAGCTATGGCAAACTTAGACAGCATATTAAAAGCAGAGACATCACCTTGCCGACAAGGGTCCTATGATCAAAGCTATGGTTTTCCCATAGCTTTCCCAGTAGTAATGTATGGCTGTGAGAGGTGGACCATAAGGAAGGCTGAGTGCTGAAGAACTGATGCTTTCAAATTGTAGTATTGGAGAAGACTCTTGAGAGTCCCTGGGTCTGCAAGGAAATCAAATCAGTCAATCCTAAAGGAAATCAATCCTGACTGTTCTTTGAAGGACAGATACTGAAGCTGAAGCTCAAATACTTTGGTCACCAAATGAGAAGAATAGCAATAGGAATAGCACTTAGACTTATATACCGCTTCACCGTGCTTTACAGCCCTAAGCGGCTTACACCGTCAGCATGTTGCCCTTAACAATCTGGCTCCTCATTTTACCGATCTTGGAAGAATTGAAGGCTGAGTCAACCTTCAGCCGGTCAGGATTGAACTGCCAAACTGCTGGCATCCGGCAGTCAGCAGAAGTAGCCTGCAGTATTGCATTCTAACCACTGCACCACTCATTTGAAAAGACCCGGATGTTGGGAAAGATTGAAAACAAAAGGAGAAGGGGATGGCAGAAGATGAGATGGTTAGATAGTGTCAATGACACAATGAACATGAATTTGGGCAAAGAGACAGTGAAAGATAAAGAGGCCTGCTGTGCTGTGGTCCATGGGGGTCACGAAGAGTCAAGCACAACTTAGCCATTGAACAACAACTACTGCTACTAGAGTTTTCCTGTAATATTAAATTCATTATCTATATTATTTAAAGAGACTAAAACTCTCACTCTTCCATCCCATGATATAACTTTTCCAGCAGTGGCAACAGTAAAACAGACTTGTGCATTTGAAACCTACCAAATTAGGGATGAAGGTACCACTGCAGGAGACTGTAGAGCACAGGACACATTTCCCAAACTTTCCAGCTGGATTTCCCTTTTAGGTGGGAACTCAGCTCCATTCCTCCGTAATTCCTGTTGTTCCTTCAGATCTGGCAAATCCATGTCTTCAATGAAGAATGAGCTGATGACTGCATCAAAAGAAAACAGTATGGGCAACAATCCTTTCAGCAAGATCTGCCCCAAGAGGCTCTAATGCAACTTTACACATGAAGTGGCTACATGGCTCTTGATAGCATTTTTATGCCATACAGAAGATACCATTTTTTGAACAATCAAACATGTATAATTATAACTTTGCAAAATTGGCAGATACAACATCTACATCTCTACCATTGATGCATCCCTAAAATCCGTATATTATAACTAGCTAGTTATAGATGTGTACTTTTAATTGAGAATATATATATAATAGTAAATTCAAGAAAAAAATAAATGAATAATGCGTTAATTAATGGGGGCAAGGAACACTATTGTTTTCACTGACTCAATAAGAATATGAAATGTGCTAAAAATAAATTAAAGGATGGGAAATGCAAATTACTGCCTAAAATTGAGCCTAAAATTTCTGTTGCTAAGCAAGTGAGATAAGTGAATTTTGACCCATTTTACAATGTTTCTTGCCACAGTTGTTAAGTGAATCGCTGCAGTTGTTAAGTTAATAACATGGTTGTTAACTTCCCCATTGACTTTGCATGTCAGAAGGTTGCAAAATGACCCCAGGACATGCAACAATCATAAAAACATGCCAGTTGCCAAGCATCTGAATTTTGATTACAGTAGAACCTCTGGTCACAAACGCTTCTGACCATGACCAAATCAGTTCTGAACAAAAAAAAATCACAATTTTTTCCACAGCCGATTTTCCCTTCCGTGGTTTGTTTTTTTTTGTAAGTGCCAAATTTCCAAAATTAGGGTCGGGTCACGACCAAATCGGTTTGCAACCAAAGTTATGGAACGAATTATGGTTGTGACCAGAGGTTCTACTGTATTTGACCATGGAGATGTTACAATGGCTATGTGAAAAACTGTCATATGTCATTTTTTTCAGTGCCATTGTAACTTGAAATAGTCACCAAATGAATGATTGGAAGTCAAGGTCTACCTGTAATCTATATAATAATGCTGAATCCTGTATTTTTATTCAGAATTGTCATTTAATGCAGCTAGAGCTCACTGACAATCACCTTGCACTATATACTCCAAAGATATACTCTGATTCTAATAGTGATGACAGTTCCCAATATCAAGGATGTAATTACAAGTCAGTCTCCATATAAAAAAAACTTATTATAAATGGATTTGCCTCAGAGAAATAAAATAAAAACTAGAGTCTAGACATTGCTACGTTCTGAATTCAGTATGTAACATCCCACCATTATAAAATCAGATGCCGAACACAATCTATTAAAAACAAAACATTATTTTGGGTGAACAATATTACCTGTGGATAAAACTTACCTTTCCCAATAGCATATCCATCCTTCTGCATTCCTTCAGAGGAATTTGTATTTTCTGCATTCACATAGCTTTCTCTAGATTGTGGAAGTTGCAAAGAAGAATCAGTCTTATCCATGTTCTTGTAAAATCCAGGAATTAAGAAAGTGATATTCTATAATAGAAAATGAGAAATTATAAAATTCATCCCTTTCCTCTTATTCTGTGGCGATTAATAGAAACCAATTCTTTATTTTTATTTATTTTTTTAAAAAGACGAACATGGGGACTACTGTTGTAAAATGCAACTTGCTGCTGGAAATTTATAAGTAAAGTTTTCCCATCCTTTAACTGAAATGAAAAAAAAATTGGTAATTTAGTTAATAATATCCTGGTATCAAGAACAATCTTTCCCAATCTTGAACACCCAGATCTTGTCTACCTACGATTCATCATCTCTGGCCATGATTGTAATTCAAAGAATTACATGATTGTAATTCTGGGTGGTCAAGAA
Source organism: Ptyas mucosa (assembly GCA_012654045.1). NCBI lineage: Eukaryota > Metazoa > Chordata > Lepidosauria > Squamata > Colubridae > Ptyas > Ptyas mucosa. Next base: position 28,217,327 of record WNWU01000019.1, read on the forward strand.
TGCATTGCTGTAGATCAGCGGTCCCCAACTTTTTGGGCACCAAAGATTGGTTTCGTGGAAGACAATTTTTTCATGGACTAGGGTGGTGATTTTGGTTTTGCTCATTCGCCCACTGCTCAGCTGGTTTTATGGAAGATAATTTTTCCATGGACTGGGAGGGCATGGTTTCAGTTTCACTCGCCCACTATTCATCTCCGGTTCCTAATAGGCCATAAATCAGTACCAGTCAGTGGCCTGGGGGTTGAGACCTCTGCTCTGCTTTTAAAGGGCTGTCAAAATCCCCAACATTTTGCAGCACTAATCAGTTTTACCAATTTGATAGCCCTCAAATGATTGGACTCTAATTTGTAGAAATTCCAAACAGCATGGGATTAGACAATGGATAATATGAAAGACTAGAAATCTGGTAATTGAAACTAAATACATTTTTGAGAGAGGACATCATTCTAAGAAAGATTGCACTTATACAAACATGTTTTTCGTAAAGAATTACAAGATTTTTACCTTTCCTAATAGTTCTTTCTTCTCATAACCAAATAGCATTAGGGAAAACGTATTGTTAATTCCATAAATTGTACCATCTGCCTGAATGGTTACCAATCCGCTGATTGTGGTGAACACCCAGATGGTAGCACAGAAGCAACAATCTATTGGTAAAGAGGTGCTGTTTTCCAAAGCTTCAACATCCATAGCTGGTGGAGGGTCATCTGATACTGAAATAACTTCATCAACAAGGGGATTTACTTTGAGTTTCAAGCTGAGAGGGAATGTTGTTCCTTCCCTTGCTCGGCCAACAGATCTCTGAATTTTGATATTCTGAAAGAAGAAAGCTATAATCACACAATAATGCAAATCTAAGCTTTTCTAAAATCTAAAATTTTCACTGATTAGAAAATGAAGAGTAAAGGTTTCAAATTACTATCATATAGTTGGAATTAACCCCAAACATTATTTTATGTAAAAATCATTCATTCATTCATGGCAATAATTGTCTGTAATAAATTTAATGGTACCTTTGGGATTTTTTTCCCAGGTGCAGGAAGTTGGATAGAAGGTATCAAATCTTTTATGTAGTGACCAACCACATCTTCTGATGATGAATATCCATGAAGGTGAGCAAAAAGGGGGTCACAAGAAGTAATCTCTCCCTTAATATGAGAGTTCAACAGAATTTGTATTACAAAAGCTCAGCATTTTCTAAAGCACTGGTTTTATAGCAGTATTAAAGCGACCAAACACAATGTTGTTGGTTGTTGATGTAAGGAATAGAGCTTAGAAAAAACTACTTTAGGACAGATGAACCTCCACACTGATTCTATATCCTGCTAATTTCTAATTTTTATACTAATTTTACTTAAAATATTTATATCATGGCTTTCTATAAAAGGGCAACAATAACATTTAAAGAAAAAAAAAGTCTCATTTACTTCCTTGAATCATAGATTATTTATTACAACTGCTTCACATCAACAAATATCAAGATAGCTGTACAGCTATCTAATCATTTATTTAAAGAATTTCAGTTCCACTGTATTATTTTAGGATCAGTGGTTCTTGTGTACAATTATAAGAGAACACAAACAAGCACATTCCTATTTCTTTTCTTTGATAAAGTTGGCTAACATGAGGTTTGACGTCCATGTTAAGAAGCAAGTGTGTTTCTGTAATTTCCATTCCATTATTTTGCTGGTTTACTCACATTACTTTTGAAGGAAACGGAAGCAGAGAGTCTTTCCACAGGTTCCAAAACAACAACACAGTACTGATTGCGATGGCCTTTAATTTTTCTTGTCCATATAGTGACAGGGATCTTTTCATTATTTGGGGAAATGATATCTACCTAGTGATAAAATACATGTTAGCTTTCTAAATTGCAGGTTTAGACAGGCAACACTGTCTTTTAGAATGTGTTTTGATATTTCATCCATATTTAACGTTAATGAATATATGCATATCTGTAGATATGAATTTTCACTAATTATATGCAAATTACTTTAGCAAGTTTTATTTTCAGATGTCTGCACCATAATTAATTTTGTATATAAAATTTTGCCATGATTATTCAAGATTTCAAATGCTTGAGTTATGATATTTATATTCTGTAGGTGATTTAAGACACATCCTGCAAGGAATTTTATCAAAATTTTACATATTTAAATAGCAGTTTTTGAATATTTTAAGTTAATAGTTCTCAACTTTTTCTTCACCACAGACCCCCTTTAAATACCTTTTATGACCATGGACCATGGCCACAGACCCCAAGACTTAACTCAAGATTTATATCATAAAATTTCTTCAAGCCTGTGGCTCCCTGTGACATTGCGATCCCTCAGGGGTCCGCAGAACTGTTTTAAGTTAAAGACACATAGATTCTCAATAATCCTCACTAGAAATATACAAACTATAGTCAGTAATGTTATCCCACTTCAAATTTATCACAGAAGCAAGTATAATGTAAATTAAGTGAGGTACTAGCCTGACTTAATATGGAACAATATGGAACCTTCAGATTAGATCTTTCTTTAAAGGTCAAAAATAAATGTATAGAATCCAGGGAGGTTTATTTCTGAGTAAATTTGTGCAGGATGAACAGGATTGAATATTTTACGCATATTAGTCGGCATAAAATAAAGCAAAGATTTCCAGATTGACCAATTTCTATTATATCTCTTAACTGCATATAACACATGTCAGAGAGAGTAATTCCCTTTACTGTGGAAAGGTTATGCCACAAGCAGGGTGGATAAAAACTGATATTTTTTTAAAAAAAATTAAAAATGTTTTTTTTATTTAAATCAGATTTTTTTTATTTTTAATCAAATTATTTTAATAAAATGCTTTTGGAGTAAAAATCTATCTAAAGATAATTTTCTATTTAAGTTACATTAATAATTTAGTTTATACAGCATGAAATGGAGCTTAGTTATGTAGTATGAGGCTGTATATTCTGCAATATTGGGACTGTCAACAGCAGGTCAGAGGAGGAGCCACTGCAGGACAGATGACAGATGCTCTTTAAAAATTATGATTGAAATTGAGTTGATTTAAATCAAGCCTTTTTACTAGTGATTTAAATCATGATTTAAATTGACTTGATTTAAAACAAATTCACCCTGGCAACAAATATGTTATTCGGATGCCACAAGGATTTTTATTGGTTTTTGTAGAACACAGTTCATAGCCTACATTTCTGACTAATCTATCAAAGCAAATGTAGCTCTGTGTGTATGTGAAATTCTCAATAAAATAGCCAGCTTTTCAACTAGCATGGTTTAAAGATAATGCTACCATGCTATAGAATAACTAGGGAATTTAATGTTCAGTGAAATGCAGTAAAACAGAACAAACCAATTCTGTCTGATTGTCATTAGTAGAAAAGGATTAAAAAGGTTTGACTTCTTATGAACTACTCATGCTTCTTTATCATAAAGGACATTATTTAAAAACAATTATTTAATATAGCTAATTCTGAAGCTATGTTTTATTTGTTAACAGCTAGATGAGTATTAATCACAAACAGATAGATGTCCTCTTGAATAAGACTACTTGTGCTCTGGTAATAATAAAAAATCAGTATCACATTGCATATACATACATGATATCCTATGTATATTTAAGTACATTCAGACTTTTCTAGTACTGCACAGAAATATTAAATAAAAGCACATTATCTTTACTACATGTAGTGAACACATTGTTTTACTTCTATTATAGCTTTAGAAATTTAAACGCCAAATTTATAAATACTTCATCAATAAATCTGAACAAAGTTAAGTCTATATTGAAACAAATAGGGTTCCCATGGATTCCTAAAGCTTCTGTGATAGAAAAATACAAATCTGAAATACTGATAAGCATATTTCAAGTGTAAGATATTTAATCAAAGAAATCACACACCACTGTTCCTGGAATTACTGGTCCATGTTCCTCAATATCAGTATATCCTTCCTTCAGAGCTTCCACAATATCCCAGTTGGATTTTGAAATCATTTCAGTTAATTTCCGCCCAATCATTTCTTGGGTACTATATCCAAGAATCTTGCAGGCTTTATCATTTGCAACTAGAATCTAAAAAAGAACAAGAAAAATTATCTTCTGGTGGACTTTGAAGCTAAGCATAGTTGGGTTTTCTTCATATTAGGGTGGGAGACCTCCAAGGAATACAGATACAGTACATTAGTTTGATAAGGCAAAACTATTCCAGAAGCAAATCGTAGCAAATTATTTCCATATTTTGTGAAGAAAATTAAATAGAAGCATCTATTCAATCAAATTTGAATTGAAGATTTCTTGACTTGATTCTATAGCAAGTGATGGGCACAAATAAAAAGCTCGTTTCCTGGGATTGAATTCCAATGTGTCCTAATAATACACAAGTATTCTAATATATATTTATTCAAAAGTAACACTAATTAATGTGATATTAAATAAATCATTACCATGTGTAATAGTTTTTTTTAAAAAAAGATTAAAACCATGTTTTAATTTAGCCTGTTATGTGAGCCTTATTTTACTTTATTATTTGTTTAGGTCATGGTCCAGTGTTTCAGGTGAAATGGCCTGAATTAATCACTGTTAACTGTAACATGAACATAACCGTAATAGTTTGTAGGTAGAGCACAAGATATACCATGAGATGAACTTCAGTAATTATTGCTTTATCATTTACATCTGTGTTCACATATTACTCTAAATCTGGCTTGTTTATTGAACTAATCATAATTGGCTGGATTTGTTACATACACTAAACCCAAGTCAATTGTGTAGCATAATACATGAATCACGCCACAGAGGTTTTAGCCTAGTCTATTTTACTCTATTAGTTAAAAATCAGTACTCATTAATACATCATTGCAGTTTTGTTTATAAACATGTCTTCATTAGGTACTACAAGCTTAAATAATCAGCAAATGCTAACAAATGAGTAATCAGACAACTGCAATTTTATGGGTGTTAAATCCAGGCAGTAGCGTCTTGGTAAAAATACTTAATTGGCTCTTAACAATAAAGTGGCATGCCAAGTACAGTTATTAACAAAGTAAAGCTAGCCCCATTTTGGTTTCAATTATTGTACAAAGCTAGTTATAGCTCTGAGACAAATTACTCCAAAATACCTATTATTAAAGGAATAAAAATTAACATGGAGCCTATTCCATTTTCAAAACAGATTTGTAGCAGATCCTCTGTTCCAAAAGTAAAAGTTAATATATAAAATCTTCTCTAGCTGTGCTTTTTCAAAGATAACTTTCTAATGATTACACTTAATATTGTGTAATATTAATATATTAAAATTGATGGGAGGAAATCCTTAATATACCTGGTATATCAGAAATCTGTAAGATTTACAAAGTGCCCTTTTGGGAAGTATGAAGTAAGATCTAAGGTTTTCTGCCCCTAATTATACATTCTACAGTATCATTAAATCAGTATTGTACAACGCAGGGTGGATTTGATTTAAATCAAGTCAATTTAAATCGTGATTTAAATCACGATTTAAATAATTAGTATAAACGCTTGATTTAAATCAACTCGATTTAAATCATAATTTTTAAAGAACAACTGTCATCTCTGTCCCACAGCTGCTCCTCCTCTGATCTGCTTTGACTCACCGACAGTCCCATTCATTTTAATGGGATGGCTGGTGATGCAGCAGTGACACAACAAGGTGAGGGATGTGGCGGGCAGCAGGTGAGTGGACGCCCGCTAACAGGCACTGCCGTGATGGATCTGAAATGACAGATGCTCTTTAAATGTAAGGACTCATTCTTGCTGGTAGTTAGAATGTTTAATATTATTATTTGCAAACAAAATAAGATTTCCTATTTAGCTTGCAGAGCTTGGATTCATTGAATGAGTTTACCAAAAATGTAAATATTACAGAATATACAACCTCATGCTACATAACGAAGATCCATTTAATGCTGAATAAACTAAATTATTAATGTATCTTAAATAGAAAACTATCTTCAGATATATTTTTACTCCAAAAGCATTTTATTGACATAGATTTGATAAAAATAAAAAAAAAATGATTTGAATTTTAAAAATCTGATTTAAATTTTAAAAATCCAATTTTTAAAAAAATTAAAAATCAAATTTTATCCATGCTGGTACAAGACCATAAAAGATGTTTTTGTTTTAATCTTTTTCCGTTTCCAATTATTCAAATGTTTGATTTTGATACAGTACATTCTGTAAATACAAGAGAATTTCATATCTATTGAACCTCTATATATACACCTGTGCCATGCTATTGGAATGCCAATGTTTGGATGCCATTTAGTACCTCAGTTGTTCTAATATCCACTGTGAAGATGGCCTTGTTTGGGTTACGGATACTACTTGACAGTGCCTGAATGGATTCTCCCCAAGTCAGTGCATTTAAGAGAGAACAAGAAGAGGTGCTACATATGGAACAACAAAGGGAAGCAGTTTCCAAATGATCCCAAGAGCTATGAAGTTTGCCAGTACAGATATTCCGGGCAGCTAATGAAGATAGGCAGTAGGAATTCCATCCATTTTCTAAGAACAAAAAGAAAAACAAGCACAGATGCACAAATACTAGAATTAAAGACAACCAGACAATTTTGCAAAGTACCAACAACTTATTAAAGACAAAATTACAGAAAAGCATTGTTCAGACATACTAGGTAAAAATAGTATAGCAAGAAATGTTTGTCTCAGTTACTACCTTAAACAAGCAAAAATAACAGGACTGCCAAAAAAACACTATCAGCACATATGTGATTTTAAAATAGTTATTTGCTTGTTTGTTTATTTATATTTCCTATTTCTAAACTGCCTATCTCCTTCAGATCTATTTACACCCAATTTCTTATATTTTCTATAGTTTCCATTCCTTTGAAGTGCTTTAGACAACACATCAAATGCTTAATTGAGCTGTAGTACTATTCAGGGAGCTTTAGAAGGAATCCAAAAGAGTTTTCTGTTTATAAGCCTTCAGTCTTTTCCCATCCATTCTGTTATTTTCTTTCTCCAGAAAATCTGCTAAGAAAGAATATCTTCTTGTCTGGTAGTTACTGTTCTCTTTAATTAACAATTGCTTTATATTCCTTGCTAGGCAAGCTAATCACCTGACAAAGATGCTTTTTTTTTACACAGCCTTGAAAGCCAACTCTTCCTTTTCTTATTTGTCCAGGAAAAAGATTTGCTCAGTTCTTCACAGATCCCAGGATCAGTCACAGAGACAGAGGCGCCTGAAATGATTTCTTTAGAAGTGACAAACTCCTTATCTGTCATGCTTGCAGGTGAACTACAGGAAGTTCTTCACAGAAACTGCAGGCTCTGAAACAAAACAGCATGTTATATCTAGGACTGGATATATTCTTTCAAATCAGGTTCTGAGATATTTATAAATATTTATTTTATATTTATAAAAAGATTGGTAGTAGAGTTGAATTGCCAAATAGCAAGCAGATGTGGTGCTTCTGATACCACTTTGCAGGAAAAGAAAATGAGAAAAATAGTAAACACAGCAGAATACAAATCCACAGGAAGAGAAGAATTAAGATATGCATAAATATGCATACTCATTGGGAGCTTTATAATATCAGAGGACAAAGAAAGCATGTGTTCAGGTTAATTCCAACTTAGCACAAAATTCATTAGTAAATTTGTATTCATTTTCTAAGCATCCCAGCCAGGAATGCCTAACGGGGCAATGACTTCAAAGATAGTTATAATCTGGAAGAGACGGAAAATGGCACAGCGGAAATGCATTTGGCATCTCAACTAGTTTCTACTAACCTGATAGCGGTGAAGACCCGGAGGAGCAATTGGACACCTTCCGTCAGGAAAACACTAACACAAATGGAACTGCTTTCAAGCGCAACAGGTGGTTTGTCACACCACGAGGCTCCACGACAAGCGCAGGAGATGGCAGGGTGCCTCTTGTTATGGCTGTGGTGGCTGTTTAAACTAGGAAGGATTAGCTCGCGGCACATATGCTCAGAGGATCCCTTTCATTTTATCACACGAGATTTTCTTTGATGCTAAAAACAACCCATCGAGGAGTCCACCCCCCCCTCCCCCCGGAGTCATCAGAACGCCTCTACTCCTACGGAATAACTTACCCAACTGTCTGCTCGAGGGGAGAAGTGTTCAGTCCGAGCCAAGTAGGCGGGGAATGACTGCGTAGTTAGATCAGGAGCCAAGCAACGCGACGGAACTAGAAGCCGACAGTTCGATAGCCCAACCAGTTCTGAGGGGTGGAGTTTCCCCGACGTTCAAAGACAAAAAGATCCCGCGCAAACTGTTGCTAGGGACGCGCAGAGCAGGTTCTGTTCGGTAGAGCACGGAGGAAACTCGTCCATTCAGATCTTGGCCGCATATTTCATCTCTTTCCCAGAAAGGAGGGCGGTGTTTCTAACTATCCGTAGAGGTCTTATTTTTAATCTATTACGGCGTAAATAACAGTCGTGGCATTTTATAGTCTAAAAATATAGCTTAACGTATTGTGGATCCTTATCCACTTTCTCTAATAAAATTAAGATTTTTTCCCCCCTAAGAACCTTTCCGTACTTTTCAAAACATTGTAACATGGATTTTCTAGCCTTTCTAATAAATACTCCAGATATAATTAAGATTTTTTCACTAGGATTTTTCTTCCAATAATACTTTAAAAGAGCAAAACTATCCATTATAAAAAAAAAAGAGGGGGGAGAGCTCCAAGTCAAACTCATCTCTTGGTGATTTTATGAGCACATGATATAACTTTCTTGGTAATAATAGGCAGGTAGTTTGCCATTACCTTTCTCCAGGATTTTTTTGTTCGTTTTTGTTTTCCCAATTTAGTCAACATCCCTATACCTGATTATTTTTCACTTGAATACACACTAGGCTAGCAATGTTTCTTTCTGAACTCAAGACAAATGAGTAAAATACTATGTATTTTGTGTGTATATATTTACTTCTGTCATATTCTCATCATATTCTAAGTAATAATAAGCTCCAAAAAATGCTGGCGTATAAAATTCTGGGGGACCACTTCCAGAAAATGATAATTGGACCAAATATTTCATTTACTATGAGGCAGCTGTATGTTTCTGTTAATCCAGTACTGAATCATACTAGAACTGTTGCAAAGATTGATTAGTATTATTTTTTTGAATCCATTCTTAATTATTTAACTCTTCAGGTGAATTAACTTTTGAACGTAACATGGCTATTTTTAATTTCTATTTTCTTTCCTTTTTTGCATAGAAAATAATATATTTTAAAGTATTGAAAAGCAAACAAATTTAAATACATACAAAAATTAGATACAGCGTTGTCACATACTTCCAATGTTTATTTTTAAGTATTCAAACATACTGCAGTGTTCATAAATGGATTGTTTGATTAAACCTCAGAAGCAGCACATTTTAGATTTGCAACAATGTTTATATCACCTATTCAAGTAGGTTTTTTATAGATTACAGGGGTAGTTTTCCATTGCTTTCTCCTGTGCAATATGAAACAATGCCTTTGCTGTTCTCACTCAAATATTCATTTGCTTCAAGCATTTTCCTGTATTCTTGTTGCCCAATACGGGAGCCTTTTGCTGAGCAGCTGGGATGGTTTTCATCTCTGCTGGGAATATATATTTGTAGTAAACACTTTCATGGTTCTTCATCATGCCTCCTGCTTGCTACAATAAGCAGCACAAGGCTGCAGGACAGATCATCCTGGAGAAAATCTCTCTCTGTTGTTGTGATGAGTCCCACCAACTTGATGAAACATAATCGTCATTAGTCAATAAGGGTTCAAAACAAACTCCCATTTTTCTACCATATTGAAAACCTCTTATCCTAACCTTTACTATACGTATTTCAAAACAGTTCTTTTCCATTCACACTCCAGTTAAAATTCCCCCTTCAGATGGGGCTAGCTCGGTCATAAAGGCTGATTTGTAAGCTGCTATCACATGTATCTGGCATATCAAACTCTTGCATCAAAAGAAAATGCAATTATTGGGTTTTAAATTCCGTTCTACATGATAAAATTAACTCCAAGATGATTTGCCTTCTACAGCATGCAGAAAACCAATTGTACTTATTAGCTTTTCACCAGACAGTACAGATTTACCACTAGTTTCATACATCACGCTAATTCATTATGTGGTCACTTTGATTTTTGCTTAGTATGTTATGCAAATTGTACTTAGTCAATTGTGACTTAGTACAAAACATGAAAGCAATCATAATGTGTAGACTAGAGAAAGAGATTTCTCACTGTAGTATCATTTGCTAAAAACATAAGACACAAGTCAGGCTCAAGTCCCAATAACTAGATGATCACGACCATGATTTTTATGCTGTGGTGTTTCCAGTTGCCTTCTTCCAGATTGATTTTATTTTATTTCTTACTTCTAGTGTGTGGATTACTTGATGGCTATCCATCCAGGTACTAAGTATCACCACTGTTTAGCACACACACAAAAAGCAAATTACAAATGTCATTGTCACTTTTGAATTTAATTGTTAAGCATTGACAGGAAGGGGACTGTTTTAACTTTTTCAAAAGGATTAATGTAACAGATCTATAAAATGTTACAGTACATTGCTTAGATAAAAAGTTACGGGTTTTTTTCTGCCATCACAATATCTGTGGCATTAATATAAATAGTTAGCACTGTAGCAATGATGAATGATATTAATTATTCATATACTGCATGAGATACTGTTTTTTTTTAAGTCTCAGAATTTATTAGTTGCTGGGAACAGCAGTCACAAAGGTCTATTTTCCGGTTGTGCAGAGGATTGCTTGGAAGCATGAGGCTGGATCTTCCACTAGATACAGCATGATTCTTCTAATATATTCAAATGACATTTAGAAAAGAAAACAGCGCAAAAAGAATATTTTTAAAAAGGATCCATACTGGGCCACAAAAATAGATTATAGACAAAACCCAGTTATCTGACAAAGGAAAAGAAAGCAATCCAAGGATAGATAAGACACCAAGTTACAGCCTTTTTTCTCTATCATTCTATTTTATTATTAGCCCTCTCTTTTTTTCTGTCTACTAGTTATCTCAGTTAATTTCCAATTAAATGGCGAGAAGGGCAGTACATCCACACCGCTGCTAGAAATCCCAAGCAAACACACACACAAACACGGCTTTCCTGAAATTCTTCTGCTCGTTTCATTGGCAAGTTAACGTCTCTGAGAAAAAACTACATTTCCCAGGAAGCTACGGGGCTAAACGCAGGCGCATAATGTCCCATTGGAACCTCTGCAGCGAAGCTGATTCTGTGATTGGCTGTAGGAGATCCCGAACCCGTTATTCATTGGCTATCCCAGGGCCATGTCCGATGCCGGAAGGAGGGGGAAGCGCGAAGCGTTATGGCGACGGCGACGACGACAACGACGACAGCAGAGCCTGAGAGTGGGGAGGGCGCTCAAGAGATGATGGAGGGTGAGAGACCGGATTGTAGCGCGCGATGTCCGAATCTAGGCTAGGGTTGGCTCGGTTCCGTTCAGCGACTATAGAGAAATAGGGGACGCTGCGGTTTGAGGCTGTTGGCCTTAATGTGGGAGAGGGAGACGCCGAAGTATTGGCGGGGCATCTATTTAGGGGGTGGTCGGCACAGTGGGGGAAGCGTTTCGGGCGAGGGATGTTGTGAGAAAACGCTGGGGCTGTTTCCCGAAGTCAGAATTGCTGTAGTAGGGTCTCATAATCCCCATCTCCACCCTACTTCATCAATTAAATCAGCTATTTTTACTCTCCTGCAAATTGCCAGGTCTCGCCGTTACTGGCATGGCATGCAAAGCAAACGCACGTTGTCATTTGTGAGATGATGCTGATGCTGGAATAAGACATTAATGATTTTGAGTAAGAAGTGTTTTTATAAACCCTTGCCTTACAGCAGCTCAGATGTCACCACTGAGTCGGTGCAGGAGTTCTTGACGTTGATGATTTGATCTGCCACTGACTCATCAAACTTCATTTAAATCCCACCTTTTATTCACATCAAGATTTCAGGACTTCCATATTGTTCACTCATGCCTTAAATTCAGCAATTTCCTGCTAAGTGTTATGGTGAAGAGAAAAGGGGTTATTACATCAATGACAGCATTGTAGGGTGGACTTGCAATATGAATTATTGTTATAAATTTACTGTTGTGAGAGTGGTAATCTCACTGCTGTGGATCTGGGTAGAGTTTGTAGCAACCTATTCTAAATTTATCCACAGCAAAAGGGTTTTATTTGCATCTTTCAGGAGGTGCGTCTAACTTCAGGAATGGGAATCATGGCTTTCTGTTGCAGGTTTTATTTTGTTGCTGCTTACAGAGCAACAAAATAATTTTATGAAAGCTATTTTTACATAACCTGTTTTTATTATTTATATTGTGGCTTCCCAAAATTTGAAGGAAGGTGTGACATATCAGTAAGAAGACCATCCCCTACCTCCTGTTGGATGCTTCATAGACATCAATGATAATAAACTGAAAGTACATCACATACTGTTCATATAATCTTATAAAAATTCTATAAAGTCAGTTATTACCCATTTTCTTATAATGAGATGATATGAGATGATGTTGACAGAGCAGTTTAAAATGTCCATATAGTTAGCAAAAAAAATTAATAATTGAGGAATCTTGTCCAGCAACTTTTCCTGATAGAGAGGAATTTAAATATTTTACAAGTAAGTTCATATAAATTACTTTCTGTGCCAGAAGTGTAGGGTGTGTATAGCAAGTTTAAATGGTTTGCATGGAAAAGTGTTCTTTGAGTAGCAATATATAATATATATAATATTTGGAACAGTATTAAAATCTTAGGCATAATGAGAGTACTGCCACAGATGCAGATAGAATGCAAGCTGAAGAAGAATGGAGCTCTATAGCTCTTGTGACATTTTCAACATCAAGTGAATGGCTTACCATTCTTGAGTGTGGTTGTTGACATTGCCAGAGTACTACCCGTCATTGTTGAAGTAAGGTTAAGTTGTCAATCTGATTGACTTCATATTGAAAAGGAAGTTATCAAAGGAGATGAAATATTCTTGGCTGGCCTGACAAGACTTTTGTGCCATGCTTTTTACTTGTATCTGAATACAGTATATTAATAAACTATACCAGAACTGTAGTAGCTCATTCACTGTAGATCAATTCTTGAGCATCTGATAATAAGAATTCGAAACCTAAATCTTGGGCCAAGAACTGAGATGAATATATATTGATCTAGGAGGGAAAACCCTATGAAAATAAGCAAATAATCTCTTTGAAGCTATTTAGGATATAAAGTTGCGATTTAAAATTCTCTTAATAACTTGCCACATTTAGTGCAATTACCTAACATTCCCTGTGTCATTCTATGGAAGCAAGCATCGGATTTTAAAAAATCGAGATAGGAAGAGTATTGATGTCTTTGAACTTTGGTGTTGGGGAAAACTTCTGAGAATATTGTGTACAGCCAAGAAAACAAACCAAAGCATGAATTAGCCCAGAGATCTCACTTGAGGCACAAATAATTAGGCTGAAATTATTCTATGTTGGACACATTATATGAAGACCCAGCCGTCTGAAAAAGGCTCTAATTCTACAAAGGGTGAAAGGAAAGGGAGGAAGAAGATGACCAGCAGCAAGGTTCATGGTCTTAGTAACTGTGGGTATGAGTGCACCATTGGGAAACTTGAAAGAACAGATTAGAGAGATTCATCACTAAGAGCCAAAAGCAACTTGATGGTATATAGTCAACCAACTCCTACTTGTAAGAAGAAAACAAAGTGATTGTGTGCCATGACAAAGGATTTTTCATATTTTAGCGCAGTAAGCCAAGATGTGACGTCCAAATGCATATTTGTTCAAAAACAAAGATTGTATATCTTAAATGTATAGTGGTACTCTGTGATCCTAACTAGAGTGTGCATATTTATGCACATGTGTAATGGACAATACACATGTAGCAAAAAAAAATATAATTCCAAGGGTTTGTACAATAGTTTTATTAGTGTTTAATTTGTTACAAAGTTATTGTATTTGTTGCAAAAACCCTATTGTGGTTACCCTTCTCAAAAGTTATCAGATGTAACTTACTCTGGCCTTCATAATATGTGCAAGTTAATTTTTGCCATAACTTGGATATGTTGCATGTTTAGCATTCCATTTAGCGGGGGGGTTTTTTAGATTGATACTTGGGAGTAAGTCTACTTTGGGGGGGGCTTACTACAGGACTCATGTCTCTTCCTGAAACTCCAGTCTTATTAGTTTATCTTTAGAGTGTTAGCTCTGTTAAATTGTTGTAGGAAAGGTAAGCCGTGTCATAACAGATTTATTATACATAAGCATTCACAAGGTTTGTTTTAATCCATAAAAACATATGCCATAATAATTGTTTTTCTGTAGGATGCCACAATATGCTTTGTAACTTATATAGTATCAATTTCGTTCTCTATCATTATACTTTACTCATTCTAAAATAAACAATTATATTTTCTGTTCTACAGTTGATAAAAGAATTGAATCAGAAGAATCTGGAGATGATGAAGGGAAGAAACAAGCAGTTTGCATAGTAACAGACCTCAGTCAACAAAGTCTAAGAGAAGAGCAGAATGGAGAAAATTTAACAAGTAAGCTACTCTTTGGAGTATGCCCTTTGTAGCATATAATATGACTGATGTAGAATTGAAGACTTACCAACGCCCATCTCTTTCAATCGGTAGAATGCAATTGAATATGTTTAATGTTACTTTCCCACTGCATATAATTAATGTTTTTGCATATTCAGTGTTAATTCATTGCATGGTTTTTAATTCTATTGTAGCTCTTGAAAACACTGGGAAATTGTCCTCTTGTACTTTTTAAGTGAAAAGGAGGTGTATAAATTAATATTGCAAAGATTCCTGGCTGTTATTTTTATGAGGAGTTTTTTCTATATTTCTATATTCTATATTCTCTTGCCTATGAATAATAAAAGGTGGGAATATCAAATTCCCTCTGCTTCTTAAAATTATTTTATAGTTGCAGTGCAATTACATGTAGATATGTTTAATATGAAAAAATACTTTCTTTTCTTTTTATTTTACTTACTGGGTTTGAGGGCTGCCCAGACTCTTTCTCCTTAAAAAAAGTAGTATGCTTCACTTTGTTGGGTAAGTGAAGATGATATATGAGACAATCAGAGTTTCTAATAATAGAAATGATTATTTCATCAAACTTTTATTCAGATTCACACTTAATTGAAATATATTATTGAAAAGCATATTAAAGAGCATTTTTTAAGAAGATCAAGGAGCAAAATAAGTAGGTGATTGTTTTATCCCACTTTTCTTTTTCTCAGTCCTGGTCTCTATTTTTTTCTCTATAACTTAGTATCCTTTCCTCTCTAGTCCATTTCCATTATCCCACATTTCTCTAACTTTTTACTCAGTGCTGTCCTAAATTCTAATGGTTGCTGAAAGTCTGGTCACTAAGCAAAGACTATCTCTAACTGGTGGTGCAGTGGTTAGAATGCAGTATTGCAGGCTAATTTTACTGACTGCCAGCAGTTTGATCCTAACAGGCTCAAGGTTGACTCAGCCTTCCATTCTTCCAAAATGAGGACCCAGATTGTTGGGGAAAACATGCTAATACTATAAACCGCTTAGAGTGGTCTGTAAAGCACAATGAAGTGGTATATAAGTGCTATTGTTATACTCACACATTCCACTCAGCTGTAATTGTGCCTGTACTTACTGGTTTACCCTGAATTACTGCTTTTGACATAAGAAAAGCTTACTCATCATGGCTAGGAATAAAATAATCTTTAGTGTAAGTCACAGATATTAACAGAATACAGTCGAGCTCAATGTTCAAGTGACAAAGACAATACAAAACAATGGAAGTGGAAAGAACAAATGAATGGGGAAAGTATAAGGATATACAAAGTGATTTCTATATTACAAATATACAAAGGATATTTTATTGCTTAGCTAACACTGATGATTCTAAATAGATGGCAGTACCTAAGCAACTGTCAGTGATAAGCTAAGCAATATCAGTTCTTGCTAATTCTTGAGTGGAAGACTGACTGGAAATTCAGGCTTATAGGCTAGACTGGGAAAAATTTTAAAAAAACATTCTAGAAGACAAAAATGGTAAACCATTTTCATATCATTGCCAAGGAAACTACATGGATATGTCCATGAAGTCTTTAAGACTTTAGGTTTTGTTAAGGTGTTGGAAATACAAGTGGGGAGACCAAGGGAAAGTGACACAGAAGCCACTTTGTGTGACTTTGGGCCAGAAATACTGTCTCAGCCCAACATGTCATATGAGTATAACCTGTTTCTAGTCCCTGATTGTACGTTTCTGTTCTAAAATGTCCTTTACAAAAGAAGCTATCTGGGAAAAAGAGTCCCATTTCTGGTCATTGCTTGTCGGTCAAACAAACTGGGGACTTAGAGATAGAAGAATCTTTTCATAAATAAATAACAAAGTAAGTCTTTTCTGCTTCTTCAATCAAAATTTAAAAGAATATGGCCTGTGTCCCATACTTCAACGCCTGGCAGTATCTCCACTAATTGCTGCTTCATACACATACTTTTCACCCTTTAATTTTAGGTTTATCAAACATAATCATCTCTTTACAGTGGTTGCTCTGTGTGCCAATTAATGTGAAATTTTACCTTCTTTTATCCAAAACAATATTTTCAAAAGAGAGTGACTCTGCAAGCAAGCCTAAATAATTCCATGATATTTTTGGAGAGGGGAAAGTATTTGGATCTTTTTATTTCAAGGTAAATGTTGGCTGCTTTCCCAAACAAAGTCATATGTTACTGTATATTTCTGCTGGCCAACAATACTTCCCCTATTCCTCTTGCAAGAGAATTCAGAGAGAGAGAATACAGTTTCAACTTTGCTCAGCGTTGCAGAACCTTTTTAAGCTATTTTACATCAGGATTACTCTGCCAAGTTTCCATTCCCATAAGGTTACAGTGGGTGATGACTCAGGGGTTTTTATTGCCAGATCTCCTCCTCCTCTTTCAGCTACCCCAGAAATAAAATTAGGACTCCATTGTTAATATATAGAAGATTACCGAAAACAAAGTTATTTGAGCAAACATTTGGGCAGAGAGAGATAAATTATATTAAGTACTTTGGATCTACATGGACAGTGCTAGTGATGAAAGTTTTGTGATGTTATTGTGTATCATTTATTTTGTACTGCTTTTATAAACTAACTAGCTTTTTTTTTATTAAGGTGGCATAAAAACAGTGATAATGAATATATTAACCTAACAAATGCCCTTATGAATATAAGCCCTAATGACATGAAGCAGAAGAAATTTTTGATGGTATATAGTAGAAGAATGAGATGAAAGTAGAAATTAAGTCACATATATACACATGTACATATATACATATATCTTTATTTTATTACTATCTGATAAGGTAAAAATCACCAAGTTTCCAAAAATAGATTTGGTACAATGAAAAAATATGAAAAGGAGTGTAAAGCATACAGTTTAAAAGAACAAGAGACTTTTTAATGTTCAGTAAATAATCTGCAGGGTTTTGTTTTACAGATTACATAATCAAATACATGAAAAGAGGTAATTACAGCTAATCCTCACTGGTTGCATAGTGATCATTCTATGTTACAATGAACCCGCCCCCCCTTCCCCCCCAAAGTCATTTACAAGCCAGTTCCAGAATTCCAGTGGCTGCACACACTTCTGTAACATGACCACAGTTTGGGCATTTGGTGATTGCTTCACTTTTATGGTTGGTTGTAGTACTCCAGTCACATGACCCCAGTTTACACCAGGTTTTGCTGGTTCTGTCCAAAAACAGCCATAAGAATACATTGATTCGCTTCACAAATGCCACCAAAAAAATTGTAAAATCTGGTCCTATTGTGTGGGTTCCTCAATTTATGACTATCCTGACTTAAGACAGAAATTCTGGGTTTCGTTACAGTTGTTATTTGAGGACTTTCTGTAAACTACTAACTTGCTGATGAATAAACTCTTTCTTCTGTTGGGCATGGTGATCAAAACTCAATAGCTCTTCTATTGTTGGGTTTAGGTTTTTTATTATTATGTTCTGTGAATCAGTGTGTCTGTGCATGTTGCTCATTCACTGATAACCCAGGAATTTGAACAACACTGGCTTACTGCTTTATAATGCTTAGCACTGTTGTATTGTGCTCAAAAAATATGTAAGAGTAAATCCACCCACACTGCAAAACTGAGATGATAACCAGAATGCAAGAGTAATTTAAAATTTCTGATAGTTATTGCTTGCTCGGATAGCTGTTAAGTCATTTGAGTTAGTTCTTGCTTCCTAATTGAATTCAATATTAGGTAATGTACAATTTGCACAAGTGCATTGGTATTTCTTCCCCTATATTTGGATTTAGCCAAAGTGATCATTAGCTGAGAAGGCCTTATATGACAATTGCATTATAACAATAAAATCTAAATCCATTAGCTTTCCTTTTTCCCTAAGGCTTAATTTCTCTTGGAGAAAGAGCTCACTTTGCAAAATTGCTTTTGGTTGGAGAACATCATGGGTTTATGCAGGATATGCTTGCTGTTTTACAGGTGACTCAGAGATTCCAGTGGATATGGAAACTATTAGCCTGGATCCAGAGGCCGAGGTATCGTAAATGTCACTTTCACACTAAAACACACAGCTACACACAACCGGCTTATGTGAAAGGTTTTGGAGATACATCTCTGAAATTTAGGCAAAGAGTAATTCCTGAGTTGTTATTTTTTAAACTGCTTTGCATATAATTTTTATTAAGGAATTTGATTACAATACTAAAAACTAATGCAAGCTAACCTTGATGAAAAAAGAATAGTAAAAAAAGAATAAAAACTACAAGAAAGAAAAATGAGAAAAGAAATATATAAAGCAGTGACTTCTGATCTTCTTTACAAGCATAGACAAATTAAGTAACTCTTCACCCCCTCTAAAATTACAAACATTTATCTCTTCATTCCACATCTCATCCTTTATAAGAAAATCCATAAAATATCACTTTTTTTATTCTAGTGTCAGCAAAAAGTAATCCTGCAAATAAATATCTTATTTTAATCTTGATCACTAAACCAGCTTTATATTCCTTCATTTTACATCTAATAGTCTTAATTTTTGGTGCATTCAAATATTAAGATTTGATTTCTCTTTAATTCTTTTTTATCCCATCTCACTTCATCAAGGATTTAACAACCCTCTTTTGTTAGATCCAATGAAAAAACATTTTCTTGGTTTGTCATTTGTATTTCCCTTTAAATTTTTAAAACTTTAGCCAGGTTTTTTTGTATATCCCACCAAAAAAGCATCCTTTTCCCAATTGTTCTCTTGACCTGTCATTTTTAGTTCCAATTTCAGTACTTTGCCTGTCTTGTCAGAAAAAAATTGCTCCATATCTGTCATTCCCACATTGATATCTGGTTTCATTTTTTAAAGATTTCTTTTATTATTTCCAGCGTTATGACATTTTGTGCAATTTTGTAAGTCCCAGTTAATTAACACTGAACAGCTCTGATAATTTCAACTATTTTATTCAATCCTCCTTCTCCCTTCACAGCTTCTTTAGGCTTCCCTGAAGCAGTCAGTCACATTTTATGGCCACTAAATATATTCTTGCATTATAAGAATTGAGAGTTCCATAATGGCTTAATTAAATGGGAGGTTCAGGATACATGCAACTAAAGATTTTAATGCCACAACACAGTGAATTTCTTTGAATTCATGAAGGAGAAGGGAATCACTGACTAGTAGCAGCATTGCTTGCATTGATGCATCAGGCGTGAAAAATAATGCCCTTCACTGTCTATTTGTGTACTGTTTCTATGCTTCTAAAAGACATCTTGATGGTTTCTGTGGGAATAGAAGGTTGGATCAGGAGGAAAAGCTATGCAGAATTACTAAGCAATATAAACCTCAGTAATATAAATAACTTCTTCTTACTTTTACCACTTTGAGGGCCGCGGGAATAATTTATTCACCAGTAATATTGTGTAACATCAGTGACAGAATTGTAAATAAATAATAGAAAGAAAAAATAGACTGAGTGTGAGAATAGGCAAAACACATGATGGATTAGGACATAACAATTTCTCAGTTGAAACTAAAATTGCAATTAGTATCTATATATTTCTGTTCCTTTAAGAAATTTGGTAGAAACCTCTCAAATGGGGAAGAGGCAAATACAGATTTTGAAATATATTTGCATATACTAATAGCTCTTCTTTAAATGCTGAAAAACTGGGAATTCAGAACGAACGTTCTTTGTTTAGATTAAACATCTATATATTCGGAATAGTATATGAATCACAATTAACAAGGATGGATGGATTATTTCTTGTGGAGGACTTTTAGCTGGAAATATTCTCATTGCTATATAATAAATGTATTTCTTGTGTCTATACTGTCAGTACATTTGCTATGAGTAAATTCCTTGACATGTGTACATTGGTAAGTCTCTGTATCTTCCTGATTTAGAAATAAATTTGATTTTCCATTTTTCCATTATTTTTTTTGCCTTTTAGGATGTTGATCTGAATCATTTCCGAATTGGCAAAATAGAAGGGTTTGAGGTGCTCAAGAAAGTGAAGGTGAGATGCTTGTGGCACCCATCTCATCACAAGCATGACATACTGTTGCATTGGTCTTTATGGCAGTTCATTGAATTACGTATATTCTTCTACTTGGTAGCCATAGTCTAATGCTGTAGTTGTTGAGAGAAGAGGACATCCAAACAATAAGGCAACTAGGAATCTCAAGCCAAAGTCCAGGATCCCAAATGACCATCTGCAGACTAGCATTGGATGGAAATGGTGGCTAATGAGGCTGGGTATCACCAGCTGAGACTTACCAAGATTTAAACTACTTATTGTGGCAAAAAATGTTTATTTTTCAAAGGTGCGGGTAGTCCTCTACTTACAACAGTTCATTTAGTGACCGTTGGTTACAATGGCACTGAAAAAAGTGACTTACGACGTTTTTCACAGTTACAACCTTTGCATTTCCCCATCCCAAGGTCATGTGATCACTTTTTGCAGCCTTCTGACAAGCAAAGTCAATAGGGAAGCCAGATTCAGTTAACCAGTAGGTTACTACCTTATCAACTGCAGTGATTCACTTAACAACTGTGGCAAGAAATGTCGTAAAATGGGGCAAAAGTCACTTAACAAATTCTCACTTAACAACATAAATTTTGTGCTCAATTATGGTCATAAGTCAAGGACTACCTGTATTTGAAAGTTGTAGAATTTTAAAACTAGAACTCTGACTTAGATTCTCCTCCATGTGAATCTTGGTGAAAGAATCTTTAAATATAATTGTTCTTTTTTTTTTATTTCTTCCTTCTCTTTAGACACTTTGTCTTCGGCAGAACTTGATTAAGTGCATTGAGAACCTGGAACAGCTGCAAACTCTCAAAGAGTTGGATCTTTATGACAATCAGATTCGTAAGATTGAGAACTTGGAGGCCTTGACAGATCTTGAGTAAGTATCTGGATAAACAGTGGGTCCCTATCTGAGTGGTTGATGGGAAACTGGCTGGTTCATTTCATAAAGGTTGCCAAATTGTTTTTATTTTTTAAAAATGTTGATTGATTTATATATTGGTCTTCATGCAGACTGGTTACTTACTAAAAAAAAATGCACCAAGAGAAAAGTGTATCACTTTAAGAGATTGGTATAGGTTTGAAGCATCTTTACCTAGTACCAATTGGGAGAAAGTCCGACAAGTAAAGAATCATAGTTGAGATGACCCCTTCCCTCTCAATTCTTCTCTCTTGTCCTGCTTTATTTGTTACAGGATCCAGTCTGGGTCGGTCACCGGAACCAGATATTTAGTCTTCTGAGGACTCGTGCTGGAGCCCATCCTCATGGAACTTCTCTCTCACCAGAATGTTATATTTATTTGTTAGATTTCCTGATACTTTTTCAATGTCCAGCTTGTCAATTTTGGTTTGTTTGTTTTTTTAATTATAGCCATTTTATAGCCAGAAAACAGCGGGGGGAAATGCATTCATGAGCATATTCTTCATAGGAAAATGGTCAGGATAAAATGGGGGTAGGACACATGAGGAAGAATGCAGCAACATATGACAGAAGAAAGACATACATTCAATTTCGCAGCTGCTAAGATTGTTGGCCGAGCAGGTACAAAATTGGCCAGGGAAATGATTGAAACAGGCCCCTTGTAAGGCAACAGGAGGGCTGATTTGCCACCAGCTTATAAGGTACTTAGGAACCAAAGACTTGGCAGCACAAGGAAACAAAAGCCAATAGCCAGCCATCAACACAGCAATCAACCAATAGGAAGCCACACCCAACAGTACCTAAATATGACGCATAGAACAGCCCAAAACACACATTCTCCAGTAGAGAGAAATTCCCTGATGATGGGCTCCAGCATGAGTCCAAAAGCTTGGAAGGCAAAACCTCTGATCCCGGTGACCAAACCAGATTGTATCTTATGATCGAAGCTGTCTGGTTTTGTTTTTTGAAATTATTTTCTTTGTTTCCTATTAGGATCTTAGATATTTCATTTAATATTTTACGACGCATTGAAGGCTTGGATCAGCTCATTCAGTTAAAGAAACTCTTCCTGGTCAACAACAAAATCAGCAAAATTGAGAACCTAAGCAATTTACAACAGTTGCAGATGTTAGAGCTGGGATCTAATCGAATCAGGGTAAGATTTGTTTCTCTCTAAACAGTACAAGAGTCAGCTAATATCCAGGCAATACTTTCAAAATAAATATTAAAATTGGAATATTAAGAGCAAACTCCATATCATGTTAATTATACACAAGGAAATGATGAAAGTACAAGCAGATCCTCTCTGTAAAATGACAACAATTTGTAGAACATTTTCAGCTGCAGAGATTTTTATTTAGCATGATTTTCCTTTCCTTTTAGGAAAAGTACTTTTTTCTATGAGTAATGGATTGATATGAACTGTGCTGCTAGAAATAACAATGAAAAAATCTTTTGTAACAAAGCAAATGCTATATAAAGATTCAATGCAAAAAAATATCAGCAAATTTGTTATGACATGTCTTTATGAGGAAAATTTTAAAAATACAGACTTTGAAATGTGAAGGCTGCTATTTTCCATCCTTTTCCCATGGCTTACTTGCTTGCTGTATCCATTTAATTTAATTGGCTTATAGAAAGTATAAATAGTATGACAGACTATCGCATGGCACTGTTCAGTTTTGAAAAATCTCACAAATATAAGCATGTAATCATGATGAAAAGAACAAGTATGGCAATGTGGGTTTGCTAGCTATGCTACAGTGTTATTTCCTGGTTAATATATTAGGTTATTTATTTATCTGTAAAATATATTAGCCACCCATCTCACTACATGGTAACTCTGGGCGGCTTAACAATGTTAAAAGATAAAACAGATTAGTGATGTGTTGCTTGCAGGAGACAGAAACTGGAATCTTGTTCAATATGGTTGTTTTCTAGGCAATCCAGAATATTGATACCCTGACTAACCTGGATAGCCTATTTCTGGGGAAAAACAAAATCACTAAGTTGCAGAACCTGGATGCATTGACAAACTTGACAGTGCTTAGCATACAGGTACCAGTCCTGTGCTTTCTATTTTGATTGTCCTTGTATGATTTAACTTATTTGCCTTTCCTGTCTGCATAATTTCTAACTAAAATGAAATGACAAATGCTGTTTGTCTTTGAATATTTGAATTTAAATATTTATTTTTTAGACCTTCATTAAATTATCATTGAAATTGTATGCTTTTTCTTTCACACACAGAATAGCTGTCTGGTACATATATTTCTTTTCTTTCCAAAAATACAGCAATTATGCCATAGAATAGCCTGTTAAAGTATGTACTTAAATCCCCCCCCCCCAAATAAATGCCAGTAGAGAATACGATTTCATAGAACCGTAAGAAGTTCAGTAAACCTTAAAAATGAGACAATATAATTGAAATGAAAATTATGATTTTCTTTAATAGAATCATAAATCTGCTTTCTGGGAGGATAACTATTGCATTCCATCTGGCTAATTCAAAGTTAGAAAGTTGTGCATAGTTCTGACCAGAAAAGATTTAACTTAGTACTAGTCATCTAGTTTCTTTTGAAAGGCATAAATACAGTTTTGAATTGAACTAATGGGGTAAAGTATTAATGAAAGTGTGACAAGAGCAAAGAAATATGTATTTGGGCCAAAGTCTTTAGATATATCTTCCAAGTGTGTTAATTATTTATTTATTTTTTGGTTCTGAGACACCAGAATGATCCTTACATGGAATTAATCCAGATTTTATATCTATTCCAGAGCAATCGGTTAACAAAGATCGAAGGACTACAGAATCTGGTAAACCTGCGAGAGCTGTACCTTAGCCATAATGGTATAGAGGTCATTGAGGGCCTGGAGAATAATGTGAGCTATTTTTTATTATTATTTACTTAATCCTACTCTTGAACATGGCATTTCGTAAAGAATGGATAGCCAATGTGAGAGGACAGGTTGCCTAGAAAATGACTAGTATCTGTGCAGCTGTTGTCCTCCCTCTTTAAGCCCTCTCCCAAGTCAGCATGACAAATGTTGGCTATAAACACTGAGCTGAGAGATGGTGGTTGTTGGTGTTGATGTATAAGAGAGAAGAAAGGAGGTGTGTGTGTGTGTGGTGAGGGGAATAAAGCAGCTAGAAAGAGATAGTTTCCTCTAGTAGTAGGATGCACAGGGAGTAGTAGTTGGAGCAGCAGGAGGAGGAAGGTGTGGTAGCAGTGGGGAAGAGTGGAGTGATGGTGAGAAGTACTAGCCTAAGAATGCTTGTGTGTGTGTTGCCTAGGGATCTATGTTGTTGTGTGGGTTGTTTTATGCTTGTGGAACCCATTGACTCTGGTATTCTTAAAAGAACCTGTGACAAAGTGGTGGTAGCAGTGGGATATCCAAAAAGGTGGAATATCTATAAAAAGGTGGGATATCCAACTCAAGGTGGCACCCACACAAGCTCAGACTTTGCAGGAGTTGGCCAATATCCTGGCTGCAGAAACCAGACTGCCTAGCAGAGCCTCCACCACAAAAAAAGACATGGAAAAGGCAGAAGGGACAGATTCTCCCTTAGAAGAGGCTACTGCTTTGGTAGAGACAGGTATACCCTAGGCCTATGGCTAAACCAAAGCAGAAGGTAGATTAGCCAGAAACAGGGTTAAGTCCAGAGACTTCAGCCAATATTATTAGAAAGAGATTAAAGCAAGACAAAAGACTTTGATTAATTAAAAAAGAGGAAGGGGAGCATCTTTGGATGGAGACAGAAAGGAAAAATAGGCTAGAATGAGA
The DNA here is from genome assembly GCA_012654045.1 of Ptyas mucosa. Classification (NCBI taxonomy): domain Eukaryota; kingdom Metazoa; phylum Chordata; class Lepidosauria; order Squamata; family Colubridae; genus Ptyas; species Ptyas mucosa. The sequence continues at coordinate 28,242,605 of WNWU01000019.1, forward strand.
AATGAGTGAAAGAGAGACAAGAAGAGGAAAGTTTAGAGGGTTGAGGGACCTACTTAAAGGGATGCAGTCACCAGAAGGGACACATTCAGCTCTAAAATTTTCAGAATATGTAGAGAGAAAATATATAAAAGATATAAAAATTCCCAAGTTGTCGGATGAAGAGGACATACAATCCTATTTTACTATGTCTTATAAGTTCCCTGAGAGTAAATGGGTAGCCAGAGTACTATGTTTAATGTGAAAAGCTTTGAGCGCTAATAGCAGTCTTCCAGCAAGAGAACTAATGGATTACTCCCATGTTAAAGAGATAATCTTATACAGGTATGAGCTCACTCCCTACACCTATAGTGTAACAAGTAGGTGTAGCATGAAGGGATTCATGAATTGTGGGCAAGGTTGGAAAACCTAGGCAGAAAATGGTTGAGGCCAGATGAAAGGCGCAAAGTAAATGACATATTTCTACAGATAGAAGAGAATATTTATAGTTCAGAGTTGAACTGTTGGGTACTTGATGCTCTCTGAGCTTGGTTGTCTTAGTCCATTCCTAGCACTGATTTACTTAGTGTAGTAACCAGATCTGCAAGAAAACCACCAAGTTCAAGAATACCAAGGACCACACAGATTTCTAAATCATAGGTTTATCATGTAGAAATAGATAGAGCAGAGATGAGAGAGGAAGACCAGGAAATGTAAACATTTGAGAAGAGGAAGAAAAGGATTAAAATAATTTAAGAAACTGAAGCAGGAATAGGGTATGTCTGGATATGAATGTAACCGCATATACTTTCTTCAGGGCTAGTTATTCTAATGAAATAAAAATCGTATGTTTAAGGGCATGCTTGCCCAAGAAAAAAATGTAGCATATAGGAGGCAATATAAACATCCAGAATGCTAGAAGATGCTCTTCACTTTTCCTTCTGATAAGCTATATTATTTATTAACTGTACCCACAATCAGCCATTTTACAAGAGTACCTGCTACATGTTTTGAAAATTCCAAACGCATAAATAGACACCAGAACATTACTATATCCTATGAGAATTTATTATGACTAGTGTGTTGTACTAGAGGCTTTGTAAGAAGGGTATGTTTTGTGGATAGACTTGAAGGAAGAGACACTATTATGGAAGGTAGTCTAGGAACAAAGGAGAGAGAACAAGGTCATTTGAAGCAGCAGAAGCTGCAGGTCTCATATGGATCTCCACTTTCTCCCTTCTGATTTAAATAATAAGAGTTAATGTTTCTTTTTTAATAGAAAGAAGGATTAATTTATGCTTTCCTAGTATTCATACACCTGAAAATTTGTAAAAAGAAAAATGTATTTTAAAATATTGCTGTATCTTATGTAAAGGTTTCTTACGTTTAATCCTCTTCTCGAACATATTTGATTTGGTTTTCCATGAATTAAATATATATCTTTTATCTCTTGGTTCCTTTATTCTTCTTGTCTAGAGTAGATGTCATAACGACATAAATATTTTAATCACATTTCGAACAATAAAGCAGTATGGAGGGAGTCCCAACTCATCTGTGGTACCTTAGTAAAATTATGTCCAAACTGTCTTGTTACTTAGATTGATCGATATCAGGAAGAAAAATGTTTTGCCTTTCCTGTAGTTGGGTACCAACAATCAGTATGTTTACTGTGAGGAAGACAACTAAGGGCCCAAATATGTAATTGCTGAACTCTATGTATGTTACTGCATGGCATGTCCTTTAACTTTTAATAATGTTCTATGCAAGAGTATAAAATATGTGAGAAAACTAATGTCAGTTTTCTATGCATTTGTTTTAGAATAAACTTACAATGCTGGACATTGCAGCCAATAGGATCAAAAAGATTGAAAATATCACCCATCTAACAGAACTCCAGGAATTTTGGGTAAGTCTGCAGTCCTAAATCTGCAGTAACTTTAGTCAACAATATCTTTCCCTATTGTTTCTGTCAGCAGACTGAGTAAACACTATTAAATGCTTCTCTCTGATAGTGGGATTAATTCCCCTATGTTTATGATGGCCTTTAAATGGCTTTCTCATACTATTCTTAGAAGGTTGGGAGCTGCTTCAACATGAATTCTTCCATTGCTGTCTGATCACTTTGTGAAATCCTTGCTCATGTGGGAAAAGCCCATACTATAATCTTTCATTTTTCTATCCTGTAAAACTATGAAAGATTGATTCCATCTGGCCACAAGATTCCTTAACTAGCTTGTTGAGTTTAAAACAGTATCCAATAGCAAGTAAAATACAAACATACAGAAACCTTCCACATCATAGAGCCATCTAAATATATTTGAAGTATTTCTCCTGGAATTTCTGATCATGCTTCCTGGGAATTCTGGAAGATTCCTATCATATCACAATAGGCAATGCTGGAATAAGCTTTTGTGTGCTTTTACAAATGGTAGGAATAGTTGCAATGAAAGCCTAACAAAGAGGAGGTTGCCATCATCTTCAGAACCTACATGATGTTGAATGAGCTTTGCTTTTTGTGTTGCATCATTATTTTTGTCTTTTGTATGCAGATTTTAGAATAGGGGTATCATTCTTTTAAATCCATATTGAATCTTTCATTTTCCAATGTTAGTACATTGTGAACTCCTGAGAGATAATACTTTTAAGGGATAATTCATTTTCACTGTTATTTCCTATCTACTATGAAAAACGGGCTTCAGAGCATGCATGAGCTCCCACATTATGTAGATTAAAAAAAATAGATAAATAGTTAATTCACAGGACTCTGGTTTTAGGACCTATCAGGCTAAGCTCAAGAATGTGGAACATTTCTTTATTTGCTTTCACATAGCAAACAGCATCTTGCCAGAGCAAACCCTTACTACTCAAAGTCTAATGGATATAAAATGGGAGATTCTATGGAGTGGCTATCCTTACCCACTTTCTCTGTCTCTTAGTCAGCACTAGGCTGCACTGCCTCTTTTTACTCTTCTGTCTGGAATATGCTCCCTTCTTCCTGGGAAACGGCCTTTTCATCACCCTAGCTCCATCACCCTAGCTCCCCTTCTAGGGGCACCATCACTCACATCACCAAATAATTGGTGATGAGGCAGAATAAGCTTCACCTTCTCAAGAGTTTCCTATTGCAGTAGAAGGAACATGAGATAATGATGACAGCTATGAACAGTTACTAACCCATGTCTTAAACTTCTAGCAATTTTTATTTTCTCTATGCTTCTCAGATGAATGATAATCTCATTGAATGCTGGAGTGACTTAGATGAGCTGAAAGGAGCCAAGAAGTTGGAAACAGTCTATCTAGAGCGAAACCCACTCCAGAAGGATCCCCAGTACCGTCGCAAAATCATGCTGGCTCTTCCATCTGTCCGGCAGATAGATGCTACCTTTGTCCGATTCTGAACCTTCCCTGGCCCTTTGCCTTTGCCTTTCTTCCTCTCAGAGTGTCACAACTGGGATTTTTATCCACATACTGTACCTCTGTCTTCAGCCTGCTGACACTTACACAGCGAATGGCCAACCAGAAGCACTGATATCAGACCTTGCATAACAATGCACACACTATTGTTGTTTTTGAATATTGTTGTTATGATTATTATTATTATTAAACCCTAACGTGTGAAATTTCCTGGTCATAAAGGTGTCTGTCTGAATTAGGCAAACTATCAAATCATTTGTCCTCTAAATTTTTTCAGTGCTCTGACAGCCTGCTTAGAACTAAAATAGCCTCTGACAGAGGTTAATGTATTGAAACATATTACTTTCATTTTGTTTTCTTTCTTCAGGTGAACATAGAAAACTTAGAATCATCCAGTGAACACAGAAGCAATCGGATGTATAGAGTAAATTGCATTATATTGCTGAGTTATTTGCTTTCAGTTATGTAGATTTTCTCCACCATGTAATTGACTTGCTCTTTTCAATGTACACATCCTTGTGTTTCTCACTATACAAAGATGGATATATTCAATATGCCTTTATTTACTTTTCTGATTGCCCGATCTGCAAAGCTTTATGCTTTTGACATGCTGTTCTATACATTGTTTCTGTTCTGCAAAAGATGGTAGAGCAAGTTTTATAATCAATATGAAATGAATTTCAGACACTAATTATTAAAGGAAGAAGGCACAATCCTATAAATGATTGATTTGTTCCTAAACCAGTCAAGTAACTACAGGTGGTAGAATGGTATAAGTGAAATATAAATGTATTTGGGTGCCAACAGTTCCTGATAGGCAGAAAAGCAGTGTTGATTACATGAGTAACTGACTTTTGCAGCCAAGGGTCGAAGACATAGTTTGTTTTCACAGAAGCCCTTTAAGCATGCCATTGCCTTGGAAAGATGCTGGCAGTAAAGGTGTATGATTCTCTCTTTTAAATATTCACATGATAAACAAATCTGAATAAAACCACAGCAAGTAGTCAAATTGTTTGCATTTTTTTCCAAGTAACAGAGGGTGCTATATTAATGAATATTACTGCTGAGCTTAAACATTCATGCTTTTGAATGTTTTCTATAGAAAAAAACACCCTGATCATTCCAAATATAATCAAGACTAGTCAATTATATTTCTCTAAATATTTTGATCTTCCAGTTTTCATCCCTAATTAACATGGCAACAGTAAACCCAGTACATCCAGAAGCCAGCAGATTGCCTGTCTAGCGTAAGATGATAATACGGTGGCTTTAAATGTAAAAAAAATAATAATAATCTCCAGCCTCTTTATACTAATATTGCAAAAATTCATTGATTGTAATCTCTGGTCATCTAGACAAATTGTTCTGAAATCTGTTTTGATCCCACATTAGTATTTATAAAACAATAGAAATTAATACATTTGATGTTTAGAAATACAATTTTTCCAATGTCTACATTAAGATGCCTAATTTGAAAATTTTAGCTGATATCTATATCATCAATGTCACTGGTTTTGCCAAATTTTTCAGGATTTCCATTGATTTATTTGAATGTATGCCCATTTAAAAATTGTCTTGAAATAAAGCATTCTTTGCTTTGGAGAATTATTAATTATAGTATGCTGTGATACCTTTAAGGAAAATAATTGGGCTCCTTTTAAATGTTTTTCTGTTGTCTGAAGAGGAACTCTAAACTTGCTTTGTTGGCATTGCTTTGTAGTCCTCCAATGCCAGGCACTCCATCATTCTTCAGTTATGATCTCATAAATGATGGCATTAGAACTCTACATCAGTAACAGAAGGTGAGGCTTTAATAACTCTATAGGATAGATCTATTTAGCTAGTTAAGGTGCAGTTTGCAATTTGAAACTAATGTGTTTTGACCTGCCTTAGGCTTTTTGACAAGTTTTAATCAAATCACCAATTTCTGCTCCAAATTTTTATCTTTATATTAGTAGTCTATGCTTCTGAACGTCAGACAGGCAAAACGTTTCTGGAAATGCACTAAGATGATTAGACTATTTGTAATACTGTGCAATGTTTGAGCATTTTATGTCTTGATTTGGGAGCTTTGCATGCAAAGAGCCATTGACATCTCTCAGGCTTTGAATTAGGTTTACAATTTTGTGCACTCCTTTGGCAAAAGCAGTCCATTGAAATACATAAAGGAAAATTAGGCAGTGCCAGAAATCCTGAGATTTTTACATATTTTTTCCTGACCAAGAGAATGTAGCCCTTTTATTCAATTATCTTTTAAATTTTAAATGTGGTTTTCCCTTTCCCAGATGTCAGTAATAGGATAATATTTTGCCCGAATATTTTTCTTGCTCTACACTTTACAACTCTCTTCCGGTAAAGCCTTTTTAAAAAGCATATGGAGATTTTAAACTGCCCCTTACAGTTCACAGTGATAAAATGATTGTGTTCTACTGATTATCGTAAACTTGATTCTTTAATTCTCACCCTTTCGCTATGTTATTAATTTTCATTCACTTTAATATCTCAGAAGCTGCTTTTTTCAGTTGTGCACAAGTACATATAAGCATACATACATGTATATTCTAATCAGGTTTCAGCAGAAATTTTTAGAATAGCACTGATAATGAGAAACTAGGAGAGCGATTAATGTAGTGCTCCCAAATAGGAAGAATACAATAATAACTAAATGCAAACATTACATAAATCTCTACATGTAAATGAGAAATAGGATTATTACAATAATGATGAATAGAAATTCTACAATTTAGGTAGGAATATAACTTTGTGTTGAAACCAGGAAGATCTCTGTAACCTCTGTCCAGATGTTCTCAGTAGGAGCTTAAAAACTTGCTTACCCTGTTTGGAAAGTTTAATATGGACCAGATATTTAATTACAATATAGTTCTATATTTTTATTGTTATTGAAGCTCAACTACTGCTTTATTAAAACTGTTAAGTGAGGTCAGCCCTTTCTACAGATTTATAATCTAATAAAATATATATTAGGGATGAGTATAGAGAGAGAGAGGCTAATCAGTGGCTTCTCAGTATCTTCAGTAGTTTTACATTGTTCTCATTTTTTTTTCTCCCTACATCTTTTCTTTTACACAGCAGGAAAAAAAATGGCTGAAGTGTGAAATATACATGCCTTTTTTCTTTATATATTTCCTTTAAGAAAAACTTTGATAAAATGTGTCTGCTTACATTTACTCATGGATCTGCAAATCCGCACCCTCATATCAAACAAAGGCAAGGTCTGCTAAAAGCTATTAAACAGAATTGTTCTGGGGAAACTGCTTGCAAGTATGAGATTACCCCACCTTATGCATACAGCCAGGTATTAACCAAAGCAGAATCCTGCTGGAGTGTATGTTGAATAACGTCAGAAAGGCCTCGCCAATCAATGGCATTTGCTGCCTTCTAAAGTAAAGACAAGTGAAGATAAAGGCAGGAAATAAGCAACATGATATACGGTACTTAGCATCCTTTGCATTTCCTTGGAATGTCTCAGATTTGTCAGATGGACTTGTCAGCTGATAATCATTCAACCCAGAGAAAGAGAGTACAGATGCAATAAGCCCATTATAACAACAGGAAGTTTTGTAAACAACAAGAATGTCATAGATGCATAATTTGCCTTGACACATTACAAAAGTGCATATGGAGCTGCTTCCTCATTTTGTTGTATGACAGGCTTAAGAGCCTGTATTTTATCCCCAATACTATTTCCAAAATTTTTACATGACCCTCCCTCCCTGTCTCTAGCTAAAGATTTGTTGAAATGTGGAAAACTGAAAGGCAGTGTGTTTCTTACTTAATCGTCCTCCTTTTTTAAAAACCAGTAATAGAATACTGGCCTCAGTATGCAGCAGTTGAAAAGTAACTATACCACAGTAAAATATCTCATCAGTATCTTTCACCCAAAGTTGCAAATGAGCCATTTCATTATCTGCAAGAGACAGTAAAATACTTCCCAGGTGGTTTGCTAAAGTAAAAAATCCATAGTGGGAAATTTTGGGGAAATTCAGATCTATTACCCCCACATCCAGATTGTGTGATTACCAACAGGTTGAATAGTTTCGAACAGTTGTTTAATTAGCAACAGCTGTGCAATGCTTTTGCTGAGAGCAAGTATTTTAGTGTATATTTCTTTTGTGTACATTTGTTGTGTTTACTTTAATCCCTCATTTCCCAATATTTCTACTGTTGGGCTTTGGGGAGGAGTTATTTGGTTGGGAGAGGAAAAGGAAGAAGGAATTATTAAACTCTCCCCCCACAAAAAGAAAAGAAAAGAAATTGCAACATTACACAATTACAAAAGATTTTTCTTTACATTTCTCTGGGCTTCTATCTGGTAAGTCTGCCTATTTTGTAGATTTCTTCAGTTTTATACGAAACAGTCCCTGGCCTGCAACAAAGTGAATGGTGAATGGAGGCAGGGAGGAAGAAGTGTTGGAAAATGAAGCTTTGTGAGTCATGCCATGCAGGATGTGTTTTAGCATTTTTGAAATGGGACTTCAGACTTCATGTGTGCTGTGCATTTCCAGGCTTGCAATAAGATTTTGTAAGAATTGACATTCGATAGCTGGGATGAGGACTATCTTAGACTAATTGTTTAGTTTAAATTTATATAATACACCAGGATAAATTATAATTGTTATAATTATAAAATATAATAATCCTTCTTTCTGCCTTGATGTATTGTATAAATCCAAGTCAGGAGAAGACAATGTGTTATGTGGCACCAGACAATTGAGTTAATTCAGTAAACTTATGGAGAAGCTATATTGTGCTAATACAATATTTGTTAGAAGAGACAGATATTCCTATGTTAGAAGCCTCAGTGATGTCATGCATATCATGATATTATTGAACAAGTGATACAAATGATCTCTGTGTTGATAATGCTCATGGCATCATTTGTTTTCTCCCTGTGGACACCGGGCAAAAACTCTTAAGTTCTTGGCACAGGTATTGCTGTATAAAACCTGAATTTAAAATATCCAACTATTGCTAAATAGTCTACCTTCTGAAATGAAAATAGCATAGCAAGAATTAAGGCCCTTTAAAATATTAATTAAACCTTAGATGAAGTATTTACAAACTTTTCACCATACATTAACCGGATATGGAGTTTTTTATCTGCTACTAAGAGAACTCCGTAAATGGAGCCCAACCTACCTCCTTCCACCATCCAGCAGAATTGTCTCTTGGAATCTTGAGAGAAATATTCCCATCTTGCCCAAAATGATTCTGCCCATTCTGCCAGAACATTTAGATAGTTTGAAGAAGGGTCCCCCTTCACGATTGATGACTGTGAACCAGAAGGCAGGGCCTGATATTATGGATTATGCTAAGAGGATCCTAGAGCGATCCTGATTTAGCTGATTTTTCCACCATGTCAACAATTTTTCCCTAAAAGGAAAAGTTGGTTTCTGGGTGTTAGTCATTCAATAGAGCTGGAGTAAGAGATGGTCTCTTCAAGCGGAAGATCACTGCCTCTTTCAATGAACACAGCACCTCATCCTCTCAGATGATGTCACTTCTGAATCCACCTGACCACACACACCCTTAGCTGCCTGATGAGAGTCAGATTGGGCATGGGTCCATTCCACAGTTGATTGAGATTGTAAAATAAAATGCCTTACACGCTTCGCAAATTCCAGACACTCAAAAGAAACACTGCATTGCAAAATATTGCCTACTTATTGACATGACTGCCTGATTGACATGTAAACCCTGAGCAAATATGAGTAATATGAGTAGCTTTCTGCAAAGAAACCCACAAAAGCATCACAATTGGTTGTAATAATTTTATCCTTCCCCTCCCTTCAAAACACTCTGGATTATTTGAATAGTGTAGTCAAGCAGGAATCTGAAGCTGCAATGAGAGAGGAACATTACAGATGCTTTGTTTCTCTTGTTTCCCTGTGTAGACCTGAATCTGATGTGTAGCAGTATTCAGTTGCATTCACTTTTGATTTTATGCTCTTGTCTTTCTAGGTGTCTTTACACTCATTTCAGTTCCTGTAGCTCTTCTGAGAACCAGGGAGCTAATTAGGATTGGTGAGTTGAAAGGGGCAATCTCATTCTTAATTAATCTCATCCAGAGCTATAGTTATTTATTTACTTTATTACATTTATATGCCACCGATCTCTCTATCAAGTGATTGAATCACTAGAGGTCAACTAAGCTGAAGATAGATTGAATTTCCCAGATGCTTTCAGAAAACTTTCATAATCCATTAGGCAACCAATGTGGGCTATCCTAATTGGCCATGGCCTTTGGAAAGCCATGGTACTCACAATCTTGACAAAAAGTGACCTGACCACACAAAGAACAGATATAATGTCCTCCTTCTCCAGATCATGTCATTCCTGCCCCAAAATAAAAATCCGATCTTGCATGAAATCATTCTTACAATTTGAGGCAAGATTACCCGAGACAATCTTATGGTCACCTGGAGGTTATGAAATTCTAGGGTTCATAGACTCAACTCAAAGGCATAGAGTTTGAAAACGCTAATTAATAAAGATCTGGGCAAATCCAATTCCACTCAATCAATGGAGTTGAGGACTCCATAAGGGCCACTGCTGGACAGGAGGGTAGCCAGTACACTAGCATCATCTCGAGCTGACCCTGTATCCCACATCCATTTATCTCTGGGGCAGTATTACTAATTACTGCCACAATCACATGAATTACCACAACCCCTTTTCCCAAATCTTATCATTATAGATACTGCAGAACATGAAGCCCAGCCAGCCAGATTTCAGATAGGGTTATATCTCCTTCATTGTCCAGTAATATGCATGAAGTCTGTACGTTTATCTGTTTATTTAAAAAAAATCATCAACACTTTTTAAACTCCAGTCTGATCCAAAAAACTCTGAATGGTATGAATAGATTAGGTATCTCCTCTGTACAGAAGTGTCATTTACAGGGGCAGCATCCAAGGTGCCCAATGATTCAACCATTCAATCTCCTAGTTAGGGCTACTGTTTTAGAAAAAGGAACCTGCACCAATGTGCAAATCCTCCTTCTATAACATCAGACGGCCCTCCCCTGCCATATCTTCTATGTCCAACACTATTGTTGTATGGTCTTTGATCTTCTTACTCCCAGAGTCAATGCTCCATCTAATACCTTTCTGGCATCTCATTCAGCATCTCTTACCAGTGTATTTTTATTTTGTATCATTTTATATCAGTAAAGCTTTTGGTTACCATAATTGTAATATAGAATAATTGTACAGTACTGTTTTGTAGTACAGATAGTCCTATAACAGTCCATTTAGTGACCGTTACTATGTTACAATGGCACTGAAAAAATACATTTTAACCTAGCACGAAAAATTATACAGCATTAGTAGCAGAAAGTACCCTTTACAAGTATATAAAATACGAAAGCAAAAAGTAATTAAAAAAGAGAGAGGAAGCTGACTATATGCTGGTATCTTCCAGGCTATGGTAATGAACTCTATTAAGAATGGCCTTAAAAGAGGCCCAGAAATTACAGCAAGTCCAGAATGTAACAGCCAGATCTCTTTGGGGTGTTTTCCATTGGGAACACATGCAAAGTTCACTGGCATCATATAGATTTCCATATTAAATTCAAAGTGTGTGCATTAACATATAACACAAAGATTGATATCATAAATCACTTAACAGTTTGGGCCTACTTCTCCAAAGCAGCAGTTTTACCCTATCCCCATCTTATGAAATTAGAACTCCAATCATCTTTGAAGGAATTTTAAAAATAATGTTTGCTTGAGAATCTGATTATACTACCAGTTTGAGCATATAGGAGTTAAGATTCTATATTGTCATCGTGTTTTTAAATTGGATCCTGAGATTTAAAATCTATAATGACTCAGTAGTTTACCTGCCATTATCCATAAGGAGTTTGTGGCATTGACTCTTTTATCAGTGATAATATTGGGCTATTTCCTTCGTTCCTAGTGTCCCAAATATTTTCATATAAAGTGAAACATTCAATAAGTGAGTGGTTATTTTTACAATGACATCTGATTAAGATGTGAATTGAGAAGACAGTGTCTATCTCTGCTTTTCTCACAGAAGAGGCCTTAAACTCAACTTCTGGCCATTTATCTGTACTATATTTCCCTCCCCCAAGGGATATAAACTTACAAGGAAGTTCTCATGCTTTTGTAAGTGACAGGACTGGTTAAACAGGATCAGTTTGTGAACGCTGATAGCATCCCAGTAGGACTAGAAAATGGGAAGGGAGGCTACTCCTTTTGCAGCGCACAATGCTACAACTTCTGTGAGCTATAAGGGCATATTCACTTTGTTTCTTCTTACCATCCATACATCCTAGATTTCTTCTTGTCATTGGCATGAAGAATAAAGATGCAGCGAAGAAAGAACAGAGAAGATGACAGCTTGTTTACAGAAGAACATGATCTCAAAGAAGCTAATTATGGGAGCTTAAAAAAGAATCCTGAGTCAAAAATAAAGGAGTACATTTATGAAACCATGGTCTTTGGGCCGGACAAAATTGTAAAGTTGTCCCCTTATGAAAGCCTAGGCAGCAGCTCTGAGCATAACCCAAAGGATGCTAACCAGTCCAAGCAGAAGAACGTGGAAGGTGACAGACATTGGAGGTTATCCACGACCTCTCTTAAGGTCCCACAGGTAGGGAAATGGTACATGAATGGTAGTTCTTTAACTCTTAAATCTCAAAAATCTTTAAAAAGTAATAAAAGAGCAAGATCCAGTGAAATTAATGTTTGTATTTGAGTCAGACTAATTAGAAACAATAATTTCTAAAAAAAATTGTACCATGGAAAGGAGAGCTGTAGAAAAAAGTAGCAAAGCCAAGGATTGTTTAGGTTTTGAAAAGAGATGGAGAAAATGTTTAAATGCATAATTGTTAACCAGTCTTATGGGAAGAACTTACTGAAAATTGTTGATCGAGAAATATTTACCAGTGTTAGGTTTATGCTAAAAACCAAGGAAATAAATAAGCGAAAGTGAAGAATTAATTGTCTTATAAACCAATAGATATATAAAAAAACCACACCAATTGTCTGCTTGTTTGAATCATTTTAAGTAGAGCTAGAGCTTCAGTAAAAAGGAGAGAGAGAACGGGATTTAACAACTTGAGCAGCAAGTTTAAGGGTTCCTCTTGGATTGTTCTCCCCAATGGGAAATCTTTTAATCTCTTCATTAGGAGAATTCATAGTTTTTTGTTTAAAGCAGCATTTTTACTTCAATATAGGCCAGGGTCCCCAACCTTGGCAACTTTAAGACTTGTGGACTTGTGGAAGTCCATAAGTCTTAAAGTTGCCAAGGTTGGAGACCCCTGATATAGGCCATTAGAATAGGGACATATTTTAGAAAAGTGCTTTCCCTGTCATTTCTTCCTTGTCTGAAAGGGGGGGGGGGAAGAATGAGGAGTTATTTATTCTCTTGCAATTTATTTCATTTCAATCAGTAAGAGGCAGGATCTATTAGACAGGCTTTTCTGATGTAACTAGGTTTAGAAACATCAGCAGGATGAAACAAGCTTGAATTTTGGAAGGACAGTGTTCCAATATTTCATGATTTAAATATGATTCATACTGTTGATTTTTTAAAGTCAACATTTATAAGGAGACTATAGAATTTGTGTCTCTGTGCATACAAACATACATACATGCCTTCATATTGATATATACAGTAAAAGGAACGTATCTATCCTTTCCTTTTACTTTAAATAGGAAAGTTAAAATCAGCATAGCTATTATGTGGTGACTACTTTGATGGCTATTGCAATAGAATAGGGTAGTAGGATACTTTCACAACTTAGGGAAGAAATCCCAGAAGGCAATGGCAAACCAATTTTCTACAGTTGCCATAAAAGTTGTCATAAAAAGGGCCAAATTTATTAAATCATCTAAGCTAAGCTCAAATCAATAGAGACTTTACTTACCCCTCATTTATAGTTTCTTGCCTCAAAATGTTAAGAAACAATTCCACACTTTTTCACAATAGTGGTCAGAGGAAACATCTGAGCTGTAGAGAAGGAGCTCAAGACTAGCTGGTTGCCCAACCCTGTGTACATATACCTGTGTAATGCCTCTGCAGAAGAAAATACTCAGAGATAGAGTAATAAATCACCTTAAACCTACCACGTATTCTCACAAAGAGGATCTTGCCGTTTTCAAACTTAGAAGAGGTCAGGAACAACCTACTGATCAGTATAGTAATGATTGCAGTCTAATCTTTTGCCATCAGTTCAGATGGAGTGGGAAATATGAGCCAACCTGCTTTTCCATTGATTGCTAATATTTTTTTCCCCAGTTGAATAAGGGCTGCCTTATAAACAGCACTGCAAACTTCTTCAATGATGAAAAGACCAGGATAGGTAAGTGAAGAAATAGCTCACCGCAAAGCACAAAATACCAATATTACCTTTCAAAGAATGACTGAATACTTGTTTTCTTTCATGCCCCTTTCCATTTATCTGAAATCAGTTGTCTTGTAGCTATTGGTAAAATGTCTAGGTCCTAATCTATCATTTATCCTGTTATTGCAGAAATGCTGATTTATGTTCAATTTGACTAGGGGAATGTTTTTAAAATTTGGTTGGAAACTGGATTTATATAGCATTATCTCTACATCTAAATTTTTAATGAAAAGTGTAGGTCCAAACCAGACATTGTGAAGAAATGGGAGATCACAAATTCCATTTTTATTTGAAATACACCTTAAAGTGATGAGTTTAGCAGGTGTTCTTCTTGTGTGCTTAATCCTTTTCTAATCAACTGCTTCTCTTTAAAAAGTACTATTCATTCATTCATTCATTCATTCATTCATTCAGTCAGTCAGTCAGTCAGTCAGTCAGTCAAACATGTACAGGATAAAAGGTATGGACATGAACATAGGAAATGAGTACAAATAAATGAGGACAGTAGGACAGGGACATTAAGCACACTGGTACGCTTATGCATGCCCCCTTTATAGACCTCTTAGTCACTGTCAGTATTTTTCCTCTGGGCACTATATTTTTCCTTAGCCACTTTCAATATTTTTCCTCCTTTCATGAACAATCACCTTCTGAATAAAAGTAATTACAGGGAATGACATTTTCAATGGAAAACAATGTAATGAAAATGTACTGAATCTTTACATACTTCTTGTGTCCAGTTATCTCACCAAATATAAAGCATTAAGCGGCCCATGGGACTGCAATAGAAACTGCTTCTCATTTTCTTTCAGCTTTTCTCTAATTAGGACTAGAAAGTTGCTCTACAGTTGGATTTGATCTCAGACTCTTGAAGTTCTAATGACGACTCTTGTATTTCCAGTGCAGGAAAGAGATTAGAAAAATTCATTTTTAAAATTTCATTCCTTCAACATTTATGCAGTATTCAGAGAATCATAAGTATAATGCCCTATTCTATCAAAACATTTGTCATGTAGAATACAACATATTTTGGGAGCTCTATTCCTTTCCTCTTGTACTTTTCCTTAGGAGTTAAATTATTGTTGCTGCAATTTTTTTGGTGATATTATATTGTCTGGCGGGCCAACAAAAACAGGCACTTAAAAAAAATTCATGAGGAAACTTAACAATCTTAAGGTTTCCTTTTGCTGATTCCATGTAATTCTCCATTTTTACAAATGCATCTCAGATTATAAATGTATCTGGTTACCTTTTTACTTTTTTTACTTCTGAAAAAATGGCTAATGGAATATTTCTACTGTCTATGTGTTTTGCCACAGACTTTATCCTTGTGTGGGAATCAGATGGCCAGAATCCAGAGGGCCAAAAAGAAGAGAATGATAATCCAAAATCCAAACAAAAGAGATCAACTGAAATTCACAAAGAATGGCGGGAGAAATTTCTGCATAAGCTCCAGATGAAGGGGATCAGAATTGAAAAGGCATGCAAAAAAGTGGATTGCTGGCAACAGAGTGGTGGGTGGGAGGATAGGAAGTTGACTGGGGAGAGAAACACTCTTCACTTTAAACTTTCCTTGTATCATCCTCAATTGTATTGGTCTCACCTTCTTTCAGAAAGGAAAGTAAGAATTTGGGCCTACCATAAACCATAAAACCCTCTTGTTCAGTATTGCAAACAGTTTTAATTCCTCACAAGGCTAAATATGAAGGGAAAACATGAACGAGGCTAGACTATCAGCAAATACAATATCCCAATCTTGCACTTTAGGTATTTTCCTACATCTACAATATTCCTGCTTTTCCTTTCCTGGGTAAGCAATATTATGCAAAATCAGCTGACAAAATTCAAGGCATGAATACCTTCTCTATACTATATCTTTCCCTACATCTCCATCATTGTAAATCATTCTATGTAAACCCTTCTTTTACTAGAGCCATACCCCATTTTATATTTTGCCTTTTGTTCAACCATGTATAGTTCTTCCCCTTCCTTTTGACTCACTCACTTTTCTTTCATATACTTGTTTTGAAATTCCAGCTTTCTCCATTCTCTCTGTATGATCAAACCACCTCAATGTATGTTTTTCATACAAGTCTTCAGTTTCGAATTTAATCCATATTAATATAGTTCCCCTCCATTCTTGATCCTCCCTCTCCTTGTTTTACCACTTATGTCTCTGGAGCAAACCTATTTCCATTGTATTCTACTTATTTTTATGTTTAACCTGATATAACCAGTGATCATATTAATATAACAAAGTAGATAGTAGCATGTCCTTATATCTTTTACTCAGTGGTGAAATCCTCCGTGGGTTGCCACTGGTTTTCTGCCTGTGCATGCGTGGTGTGCCCCAAACGCACATGCGCACACATGCACAGTGCACACCAAATGCATGCTTCGCGTGGAAAAAGGCTTTAGAAGGTCAGTAGAACAGCGGGGGGGGGGAACAGCTGTGCTGTGCAATTTAGATTCGCTAGAGAGCAGGATTTCCTGCTTTCTAGCGAATATAAATCGCGTGGCACAGTTGATCGTTGGAAATACCGGTTCAGACAAACTTGTAGCTTTTATTACTACCAGTTCGCCCGAATCGGTGCAAACTGGTAGCATTTCACCCCTGCTTTTACTCCTTTTTATCTCTGTTCCTCAATGTCCTGCTGAAGAGGAAAAATCTGATCTGCCTATCTCCTGGTACATGAAAAGCCACACTATATTTACCATATTGTATTCCTTTTCACCTTTGATACAGATTTCGGTAGCATTCTGTTGAAAACTATCGCAAGCACATTTCACAAACTTCCCTGTAGGAGTTTTGCATTAACTCTTTTTAGTTTAGAAATATATAGATGAAAAATCACAACATTGTTCTAATTGTAAGGCAAAAATGCCACCTTTACATACAAATGAAACAGGTTACACAATCATAACCAAACTACATTTGTTTTTTTAACATTAGTCTAGTTACACCATCTACACAAGTTGCCTTTCAACCTTCTCATGGCCTTTATTACTTCTTTTTTCATGTTTTTTCTTGGACAGCAATATTAATAGAATTCATATCAATTCCACTTTTTAATATATAATTCTTATCCTTATACAAATCTTTAAAATATCTGTGCAGCATTGCTTCAGTTCAGTTTCAGCCCAAATAATTTTATCACCCTTATTCTTATTCAAAAATAATTTTAGTAAAGTTTAAAGAGATAGTGATAAAAGATTAAGACAAAATAAGAGAGATATAAAAATGTAAAGAAAAGAAAAAACAGAAGTGCAAGTAGAATACACACACACACACACACACACACACACACATGTTTTTGTAGATTTTCACGGGTAGAGGTATGCAAGTCTTGGCGTATTTGGGTCTTTTCCTGTGTAAGATTGAGAGTATCTTGGCGACGTTTCGACGAGGTCCCACTCGTCATCTTCAGGCTGGTGCCTTCGGCTTCGTGCCTGTGCAAGCAAATCTCCAGCTTTGCTCACACAGGCACGAAGCCGAAGCCTGAAGGTGACGAGTGGGACCTCGTCGAAACGTCGCCAAGATACTCTCAATCTTACATGGGAAAAGACCCGAATACACCAAGACTTGCATATACATATGTATATATAAAATAACTCCCCCCTCCAGACAAGATATAAACAACTTCAATAATTTAACACCTTTTCTAGTATTTCAATTAAAAAACTGTTCTTCCTACATTTTATCATTCCCGTATCTCATTCCGAAATCAAATTGGAAAAACTAATTCTTCATTTGTGTGTGTTAAGAGCTACCAGAAATGTAAACATATATATTTTAACCTTAATTAAATCCATTTTGTATTCCAACTTATGACTTTTTCTAAGAAATAAAACAAAAGAAATCTCTCCCCATTTATAATCAGGTCTTTAAATCATCAATATTCAGTCCTGCTCAAAAAGAAATTCCTATAATAGCTAACAGAAACTACAATGTATATATTTTCACCTTGGCCAAATAAATTCACTTTACATGTAGTCCTTGAATTACAACCATTCTTTTAATGAGCATTCGAAGTTACGGTACTGAAAAAAGCAAGTTATAACTATTGCGGCATCCCCATGGTCATATAATTAAAATTCAGATGCTTGGCAATTTATCATATTTATGATAGTTACACCATCCCAGGGTCATGTGATCACCTTTTGCATCTTTCTGGCAAGCAAAGTCAATAGGGAAGCCAGAATCATTTAAAAAACAGTGGAACAGCTTGCCTTCAGAAGTTGTGGGTGCTCCATCACTGGAGATTTTTAAGAAGAAATTGGACAACCATTTGTCTGAAATGGCATAGGGCAGTGATGGCTAACCTTTTCCGGACCAAGTGCCCAAAGTGTGCGCGAATGTGTGCGTGAGCGCCCAATTCCCCAAAATGCAATGCGCGTGTGGCCCCCTGCATGTGCCCTGCCCCACTGTGCATGCACGTGCATCCCCAGCATGTGCCCGCCCCTGTGCATGCACACATGGCTACCCACAAGCAGACCGCCCCCCGCGTACGCACATGCGGCTCCCATGCACCCCACCCCTGCGCATGCATGCACACACACCCAGGTGCCCCACCCTGTGCATGCGCTCCCCTGTGCGCGCTCCACCCCCATGCATGAAGGGAGGTGCACGCACATGCACGGCAGAGCTGAACTGGGGTGACAGCTCACGTGCCATCAGAGATGGCACTGTGTGCCACCTCTGGCATACGTGCCATAGGTTCGCCATCACAGGCAAAGGGTCTTCTGCACCAGCATAGGGTTGAACTGAAGACCTCCAAGATCCTTTCCAATTCTGTTTTTTTTAATTTTTTGTTAAATGCTATTTCATATTTTATTTTGAATGCACTGATTACAAACATTTCTCTCCTAGTGATCTGGGACTGTTAATATGTTTCTGATATCAGAACTGTGGTATTTAAATTGGGCTGACAAAGAGAATCATTTCAGTCCAATAGAGCTGTTAGTAATAATTGGGGTCAGATAGGGCTAGTAACACAAGCACCCTGGTTCAGGAAAGTGCTGTTAAACTTATTTTGCTCATGAGTGTTTTGGAAAAGGAATATTTGCCCTCTCCAGCTGAATACATTTTTCTAAGGGAATCTAAAGTACCAGATTTGGATGTAGCTGAGTGATTCTAATGGTCTCTTTTGCAGCATTCAGCCCAACATACAAAGAAGGTGATCCACTTTATATTGTTGAATGCTCCCTGGAGTGTGCTATGTTATTATGCTGAAGACCTCAGGCTGAGAGTCCCCTTGCAGGTGAGAATGCTGTGGAACCTAATACCCATAGATCAAACTTTGCTGCCAGTTAAAATCATTTATTATAGTCTGATCTCAAGAAAGAAGATGTTGGGGGTGTTCGTTGTTTGTTACCTATATTCAGAAGTGGGATTCAAGTAATTTAACAACCGGTTCTCTGCCCTAATAATTTCTTCCAACAACCAGTTTGCCAAACTGCTCAGCAAGTTAACAACTGGTTCTCCCAAAGTGGTGCGAACTGGCTGAATCCCACCACTGCCTATATTACATTAGACTGCAGTTGATTGGAAGGAAGTTGCTTATGTAAACATTAGTTCATTTAAAAAAAATCTATCTCCATGTGGAAACTACAAGTTGACAGAAAGGCAGTCCATCTCCCTCTTCTGCAGTATCTTCCTTTTGTGAACAGTGATTTTTGTTCATTTAAATGTTTTGTTTTCATTTACTTTTGTAAACTGTCCAGCATCTTGGGAAGCTTGGCAGAGATAAAAGTTTCTGTAAGTAAGTAAGTAAATAAAGGGAAAAAATATGCAAAAATTGTAGGAGAAGAACTGATTTAATTTATGTTATCAAAAAAATCAAAAGTAACCTGGCCAGCACCTTTTCTAACAGATGTTGTTAAAAAGCATAAGATTTAGGAACCATGTTTTACACAGCAACTGCATTTGTTTTTGCCCACTTCACAGAAATACTCAGTGGTGGGATTCAAATAATTTAACAACCGGTTCTCTGCCCTAATGATTTCTTCCAACAATCAGTTCACCAAGCTGCTCAGAAAGTTAACAACCAGTTCTCCTGAAGTGGTGCGAACTGGCTGAATCCCACCACTGGAAATACCCAACTGAGGGAATAAAAACAATATTCACAAAACTGAACTACCCACTCAATGAAATCAATAGACAATATTACTAGGCCAGTTCCCAGGGGGAATTATTAAAAGACAGACCAGAAAAAGAGAAACTGAAAGCCACAGGTTGTTACCGACAGTTCACTGTTCAAGTCACACTGATGCATTGTTAATAAACTACAGCTCATACTAGAAAATGATACTGCACTTATTCAGGCATTGGGTGGCAGGCTCCTACTTGCATAGAGACAAGCACCCAACCTGAAGAGTCTCACAAGCAACAACAGTAGGATAATGCCAAAATGGGTACCAGACGCTGCAACAACTCCAGATGTCTACCTTGCTCCCATATCTGTATCAACAAGAACATACCAGAGGTGCCCTCACATGCTATTCCTCCAATATAATATCTACCATCACACACTCTCTCTCTCTCTCTCTCCCTCTCTCTCTCTCTCTCTCTCAGGATTCAACAAATAATTATCTAGAAAATAATTATGAAAATTGGAGGAAACAAAGCATAGAAAGAAACAAGTTCTCTTGTCCCTTTTCTGCCTCTCTATCTCTTTACTTCACCTCTCCCCATCACTCTTTTAATTTTTTCAGTGATAGTTTTATCACTAAGTATTTCTTTTGATAAAATAGGAAATGAGTGTTGTATTGGAACAAACAGCTTTTCACCAATCTTTAATGCCTATTTTCTGTGATTCATGCACTGTACTTTTCTGTGTAATTGTAAAAATAGATTACCGGTATATATTTTAAAAGATTGCGATGGAGTAAAGGGAGCTATATCAGAAACTCTCCCTTCTTTTATATGTTATGTTTTTGTTCATGAACTTAATAATTTTGACTTCCGATATTTCTCTTTCTCACTCCCTCTCTCTCTGTGTGTGATATAAACTACTGACAAATGGACCTCTTGTTTAGAATATTTCTTTTCATGTATCCTAGGCTATGCCCATTGAACCTGAAATCAACTGGTCTCACAGGATTCTGATGAAACTGGGCATCCCTAATTTACTCTATGAGGAGGTTCCTGACATTCCCTTGGATAACTACACCTGTCATTTTAAAGCAAACAAGTTACCCTGGTAAGATTTTGGTATGAGTTTTCTTTCTTTGATCTTTCCTCTCTTCAAACTATACTGACTTTTCCTAGCTTACAGTTATTATCCCCTATTTCATTATAATTAGATTACAATAGAATAGAACGACAGAGTTGGAAGGGATCTTAGTGGTCTTCCAGTCCAACCCCGTTTGTGCAGGAAACACTATACCATTGCAAACAAAATGGTGAACCAATATAACATTGCCTTACTGTAATATCCCAATATTTGCTCTTTTCTCAAAAAAAAAAAATCACGCTGAGCATCAATTTAATTATATATAGAAAAATCAACCTGTCTCTTGCAAATATGTTTATCAGAAAACCCCGTATTTCATGCGTCATCTTTTTTCAGACCTTGGCAGCATTCTGCAAAGACTAAGGATTTTTCAGATACGTCGCTGCAAAAATTTCCACAATTTGTACAACGATGATTAATATTACAGTATAGTACTTTTTCAGTAAATAATTTAGGCTGATTTCAATTATATATGGTGATCTTGACTTAGCAGATAATACATACAATTCTATACAGGGCTTTTTACCTTTTCATAAACCTATTTCTCCCTTGCATCCTGATTTATATAGGTGCTCATGATCACAAACTTATTCATGGACAGCTTCAGTACTTTTACTTCTCTGACTTGCTTTTAATCTAGAGAGGAGAAGGGAAAGAAAGCAAATTAACTTTTCACTGCTTGGAATTCTAGCCCCTTTGTATTTTTCCCAAATGACATCTGGCTTGTCCCTCGCAAATGCTGCTCCAGCCAGTCTGTCCTGCGGATCACAGTTTCTAATCCTGCAGGGTTCTTAGCTGAGTCCTCTTCCAATGTGCCTGGATCCCACCGGTCCATGCAGTTCAAACAGAACATGAGCAATGTGCAATGATCTTTTCCATTGTTTAAAACAAAAGTGCTTTTTACATGATTACACCAAAGGCAGATGTGCCTGTTCTTAGTGTTTTCATTACGCAGGAGACTTCTAAATGTCTACATGGATGCCTACACTTTGCATGGATAGAGTAAATAAATATAGTCCCTTATCCTTGAATAAATAATTATTATTTATATTAATTAATTTATTATTATTTATTATAAATAAATAATAAATGTTGCAGAGAAGAAGACTCTGTGGCTTCATGCATGCCTGTCCCACCAGCATAATAGTAATGCCCAGAAGTCTTGAATGCTTTTTTGACATAATAGAGAATTATAAAATTTTCCTAGTATTCTCCCTGCTGTGTATATTGGCTTCCAAAACTCAGTGTTTTCCTAGCTATGCCAGAAATAGCCAATCAACATCCATAGCAGCCTGATTAGCACATTACACTAAATATGGTTTGTTTCCTTATCACTTAGCATGTGGTAACAGTGGTGGGTTTCAAATTTTTTTACTACCAGTTCTGTGGGCGTGGCTTGATGGGTGTTGAATGGTTTGGTGGGCGTGGGTTGGTAGGCATGGCAGGCGAAGGATACTGTAAAATCTCCATTCCCACCCCACTCAAGGGGAAGGTTACTGCAAAATCCCAATTTCCTCCCAATCAGCTGGGACTCAGGAGGCAGAGAATAGATGGGGGTGGGGCCAGTCAGAATTTTTATTACCAGTTCTCCGAACTACTCAAAATTTCCTCTACCAGTTCTCCAGAACTGGTCAGAACCTGCCGAAACCCACCTCTGGTAGAGGTGGAAACCCACCTCTATCCCAAGAAAGCTTTCTATTTTTCCTGCTAAACTGTACTATAGAACCACAGCTTAGAGGTTTATGAAATTAGCATCACATTTTTTTCTGAACCAATCCAGAGCCATGAATTTTCCTAGTTTATTTCTGTTCTCAGAAATGTGGACATCGGAAGAAAAAATAGAGAGGAAACAGAGTAAGACTAGGGTCACATTTTGTAGCAAGCAATAAGGCAATAGGTTTTGAACAAGTGCAACGTGAAAAATTCAGCCATTTATAGTTGCACATAGCTTTTCAGTTTAACATTATGTGCAGTGACATTAACCATAGTTAAAGCAAAAATTGGCTTCATGTTAGGTATTAATAGAACCAGTAAGTTGGTATATGGAAATGATAGCTAGGCTATCATAGTCTCTGTTTTATATAGCTTCTGTTTTATGTCTGGTAATTTATCAGTGATTTTTCCCCTCCAGGTTCCGTGGAAGTGATAACCATGAGACCTTCTTCAGTAGTACGCAACGGCATAGAATAGTAAGCTTGGAGTGAAACAAATGCAGGGTAACATGTGTATATATGTGTAGCTAATCATAGTGCTGCATGTTAATGTTAAGTATAATTGAAGAAGACTATTGGAGCTTTTAAAATTTGTAATGTGGGTGATGTTGCTGTTAACTGTGGAAATCAAAGTAAGGTTTACTTTAACTCTTCTTTGCTTTTCTTCAGCTGTATGAGATCCTGTCCACTACATCCTATGGCAATCCAAAGGCAGGGCAGGTTGGAATAGAAAGGATGCTGAATGAGGAAGTCTTCACAGCTGCATTTCCACTACATGACGTACGTTTGCAAGCAGTCCTCTCTCAGATAGGAGACAGCACTTGTATTGAAGGTGGCTTTTGAGAAGTCTGCCATAAGTTAGCATTTAGTTAGTTTCCAGACTAACATAATAGTTTAAGTGTTAGTGACTTTGAATAGTTTTATAAGTTCAGTTTAATGAGACAAAATCTGTGGGCACTGAAGAGTAATGGCAAATCTTTTGGGCTTGGCATATCAAACATTCAGAAAACGATGTTTGATTCTGCTGGTGTGTCATCCCCCACCCCCAAACAAAAGAGAAACAAGCCTCTATCCCCCCTCCCCCCAATCTAGGCCACAATGAACAATGACACTCAGCAGCAGCCCCAAGGCTGAGTCTGAAGTACAGGCTGGGCCCTGACTTCAGCCCTAGCACCATCCTTGCCATTCCAAAAGGCCGTCTTGCACTATTCCCCAATGTGCATGAGCCTTGGGGAATGGTGCAATTGCCCCACGATCTACCATTCCCCAGGATCTGCCTCGTGACGCTTACCTTCAAGCAGTATTATCTTTCTATTGGCAGGCCCCTGTGGCCTATCCAAGGCTGCTCTACTTCCCACAAGGCCTTTGCTCTTGAAGAAACTTCAGAGAAACTTCTTCTGCAGCCTCTTCAGCCTCTGAACACCGTACAAAAGCACACCCTGTTACTGAGTGATATTTGGAGGCCGTGGGGGGCCACTTGAGTTCTGAAAGACCTGGAGGCAGCACAAAAGCACATTCCACTCTAACACAGCCTTTGCAGCTTCCAAAAATCACACAAAAACATGGCACATTCTCACACGTTTTTTGGAGGCTCCAGAGGCCACATGACTGGCTGTGGAAGAACAGTCTCTCAACTTCCAAAAATTGTGCAAGTATGGGGTGTGCTTTTGAGGATAGTTGTCGTGATGTTATGGTGAATGTTGACATGTCACCAAACCAACTTGTGTCACCTTTGTTTTAAAAAGTTACAAAAAGAAGTTTAAATCGTATAATGTATGTGTGCATAAGTATTATATAATACTGTGTTTCCCCAAATATAAGACCCTGTCTTATATTTTTTTGAACCCTGAAATAACCCTGGCCTTATTGCCATGCGCTCAAAAGCCCGATTGGGCTTATTATCAGGGGATGTCTTATTTGGGGGGAAACAGGGTATCTAATTATCATTATAGTTTTAATAATTAATGCTGTTAGTATTATTAATTATTGCATTTTATAAAGTATTTACAGTGTACAAGAAAGTTCATGTAAAATGCAGCATACACTATACAAATTTTTATTTTATGTGGATAATATCACTCTCTGCCAAAGGGCCCATACAAGATGTCATCAGAGGAAGAGCCCACTAACCTACTTAATCAGAGGCAGATTCTTTTCCATTATTGGGCCCGGTGGAGTAAGTGGAAGAAATATCAGCCTTTGAATCATATCCGCAGGTACTTTGGAGAGAAGATTGCTCTCTACTTTGCCTGGCTTGGTGAGTACATATTCTTTCAATGGATCCCCAGCTTCCTGTCTTCTAAAATTATGTGGATGCTCTACTTCCCCAGACTGTGAATAAGGTTACCAAAAAAAGTCATGTTAAAGACTAGTAACCTTCAGTGATAAGCAAAACATTGGGATATATCAACACATAGAAAATATATGGTCTTACAATCATTATTTTGTCTTAAGAAATCATGGGAATTAAAGTTGTTTGTAACCAAGTCTGAATGTTGAAATCCTCATTAAAGGTTAGTGTTGTCTTAGAGGTATACCATCAGGTATATTGTAAAGGATATACAGTATATCCGATATATCATGCCAAGATATAAACTTTGCTCTTCTCCAGAGCCTGGGAGAATAATCAGCTATAAGAGCTTTATGAAACTCATCAGAGTGGAGCCATCAAGATCTCTGGGGGAGATTATTTCAGAGGGCAAGTGCCATGACAGAGAAAGCATGTTTCATGGCCCCATAAGAAAGAACTGCTTAAGTGATGGGACCCAGAATGCATCCACTGTCCATGTTTGCACTGGATGGGCAGAAAAAAATAGACACAGATGGTCTCACAAATAACCAGACCTTATGCCATGTAAGTCTTTATAGGTGATAACTGCACCTTGAATTGCATTCAGAAGCCAACTGGTAATCAGTGTAGCATTACTTTGATCCCATCCATTACTAGTCACTACACTTTGCTTCCAATATAATGGGTATCATCTTGATATGTGGAAAATTATTACTTTAATATTGGTAGAATAAGAATGACACCAGGGGAGGGATATGACAAAACATGTTGTCCTGGCATATTTATGCTGTTTAGGGCAAATGGGAAAATATCCTAAATGCAAGCAATAAAAAAATCTGTTTTGCTTCGATGAACATTTTGAAGCATTTGTACTTTCATATTTTAAACTCATTTAACACAGCACCATAATGAATTCAAGAAGTTAAGCATACGTACTTCACAGTAATGACTGTTTTTTTAAAAAAACAGGGTAATGATTGTGTGTAGATCTGCAGTCATAGGTATCCTGCCACTTATCTACTGACATTAAAGTGGTTTTAAAAATAAAGAAAAAGCAAGGAGCCTTCGTGAAGATTGAACCCAGACCAGTTTGCTACTATTAATTGCTGTTTTCTGGATGATCCCAAAACACCTGGCTCGAAATTTGATCCAGAAATCCAAATTTGATCCTTCAATTGCTGCTTTATGGCTTTCAAGAGAACCCCTGCTTCTGAGGGCATATCTCAGTGATAGCAATTAATCAGTCATACCCCAAGGAATATTTTCTGACCTGTTTCTTAAGATTGAATAGGTTTCAAGGAGATTATAACACGGCAAAAACCTAACTGATACTATATATTTGTTTGTTTGTTTGTTAAATTTATTTGCCACCCATTGGTTGGTGATCACCTTTAAAGCGCTCCATGGCTTAGGGCCGGGGTACTTACGGGACCACCTTCTGCCACCGATTGCCTCCCACCGGCCGGTTCGCTTCCACAGAGAGGGCCTCCTCAGGGTGCCGTCAGCCAGACAATGCCAGCTGGCGACCCCCAGGGGGAGAGCGTTCTCTGTGGTGGCACCCACCCTCTGGAACGATCTACCCCCAGAGATACAAGTAATTCCCGACCTCCGAACTTTTCCTCGGGCCCTAAAAACCTATCTTTTTCAACTAGCCGGGCTGCCCTTTTTTTATGTTGCTTTTATATAGTGATACTGATCTAAATTTTAAATTTTGAATTTGTAATACCTTTTAACTATATGGGCCAAATTATTTAATTTATTTTAAAATTATTTTAATTTTTATATACATATGTTTTATTCTGGCTATTCACTGCCCTGAGTCCGAAAGGAGAAGGGTGGTATAAAAGTTCGAAAAATAAATAAATAAATAAAAATTCACCATGGTGCTATTTCTTTCTCATATGATGCATTTGTTCTATTTGCTGCTAGGAACCAATCTGGTTGTCAGAAACCTGTCCCCTGACTTGTTATTAACAACTAGCCCCCCAAGTTGTAACATCCTGTTATCTGTTATTCTGTTTTTGCTGTTTTGCAAAATATCACAAACTGGACTTAGATTTTCTGGACAGCAGGCTGATGGTTCTCAATCGGGGGGGGGGGCAGCATTTGCTGCTGAGTATGAATATGCTGTTGCCTCTCTTCCTTTTATTTAGGTTTCTACACAGCATGGCTTCTTCCAGCAGCTATAGTGGGGACACTAGTCTTCATAATTGGCATTTTTATGATGTTTCATGACATTCCAACGTAAGTGGCAAACTATATTTTCTCTTCTTCTTTTATTCTATTTTTAGCAAGAAGACAACTTATATAAAGGCCTTTTTCATCAACCAGCATGACTGACAACCAGCATGACTGAGTCACCCTTTGCTTAAATTTATAAAAAAAAATTTAAATATGTTCCTCAATATGTAAATGACAGATCTATAGATTTCTAACATTTTTATCCTACTCTTCCACCCCAAACATTTTCAGAAACAGATTAGAGTTAGAGAATTACTAAAAAAACAACAACCAAAAGAAACAAAAACAAACCCAAAGTGTAAAACACAGCAAGTAAAAATGAAACACAGCAAGGTTTGTCAAAAAAGATCATGACAGACTAATCTTATTGCATTCTTTGACAAAGTGACAAAACTAGTGGACCAGAGGAATGCTGTCAATATAATTTACTTGGACTTCAGTAAGGCATTTGACAAAGAAGACCATAACCTACTACTTGATAAAATAGAAAAATGTGGGTTAGACAGCATCACCACCATATGGATTTGTAACTGGCTGACCAATCGCACTCAACATATAGTCCTCAATGGAACTGCATCTACATGGAGGGAGGTGTGCCATGGAGTATCCCAGGGCTTTGTTTTAGGCCCAGTACTCTTCAACATCTTCATCAATGAGTTGGATGAGGGAATAGATGGGGAACTCATCAAATTTGCAGACAACACCAAGCTAGCAAGAATGGCCAACACTCCAGAAGATAGGCTTAAGATACAGAAGAATCTTGACAGACTTGAAGATTCGGCCCTATCTAACAAAATGGAATTCAATGGTGAAAAAAGTAAGGTTCTACATTTAGGCAAGAAAAACAAAATGTACAGGTACAGTATATGTGGTACCTTGCTCAATAGTGGTGACAGTGAGAGGGATCTTGGAGTCCTAGTGGACAATCACGTAAATATGAACCGACAGTGTGCTGTAGCTGCCAAAAAAGCCAACACAATTCTAGGCTGCATAAACAGAAGGATACAATCAAGATCACATGAAGTGTTAATACCACTTTATAATGCTTTGGTAAGGCCACACTTGGAATACTGCATCCAATTTTGGTCGCCATGATGAAAGAGTGCAGAGAAGAGCAACAAAGATTATTAGGGGACTCGAGGATAAAACATATAAAGAATGTTTGCTGGAACTGGATATGTCTAGTTGTATGAAAAGAAGGACTAGGAGTGACATGATAGCAATGTTCCGGTATCTCAGGGGTTGCCACAAAGAAGAGGGAGCCAAACTATTCTCGAAAGCATCTGAGAGTAGAACAAGAAGCAATGGGTGGAAACTAATCAAGGAGAGAAGCAACTTAGAACTAAGGAGAAATTTCTGACAGTTAGAACAATTAATCAGTGGAACAACTTGCCTCCAGAAGTTGTAAATGCTCCAACACTGGAAGTTTTTAAGAAGATATTGGATAACCATTTGTCTGAAGTGGTGTAGGTTTCCTGCCTAAGCAGGGGGTTGGACTAGAAGACCTCCAAGGTCCCTTCCAACTCTGTTATTCTATTATATTCTAAAACCAATAGCAAAGATGTGGGAGAAGGAATCTGGTTCCATAGCAAATTTTTTTCTCTCACTTTTCTCTCCTTCTGAACTAGACAGGAGATCTGTTCCAGTGGTGACAAATACAAGATGTGCCCAATTTGCAAAGTCTGCCCTTATTGGAATCTATCTACTGTCTGCCCCATGTTTCAGGTGAGGTTATAACATTATGATTTTTTCAGATGCTTTATCTAAATCAACAAGTTTATAATCAACTTCACATACTTCTCATTGACATGCTAAAGAACAAAAATCTGGTCTGCAGACCCCTCTGTGGGATCAAACCACATTGCAATCCCCATACTTTTATCACTGTCGTGTATTTAACTTTCAGTCAGAACTCTGTCATACTTACTAAACTAATTCACCTGTCATTTTTGTACTCACCCTTGCTGCTCTTCTGTTTCTAAGTGAGACCAGTAATCCCACTATTTTATTCAAGCAGAGATACAGTCTTTACACATAAAGTTGCATAGCCACTCCGTAAACAAACCTGTATGTCTTTTCCTCTTCACCTTCTCATTGAGAACTCACAAGAACGTTGTTAATGTGAGGTTGTTTAAACAGTCTTTCCTCAGTTAGTTCCTTTCTAATATATTGCTTGAAATTAAGTTAATTTCTTGTGGAGTTTTTTTTTTCTTTTTTTCTCAGTCTCCCTTCTTTGAATGATTGGTCATTTGTAGTTTATTTGTAAAGTTTATAGTTTATAGTTTGTAAAGTTTATGCTTTTAGCTATCTCTTCCAAAGCAATATGATATATGTTCCATCCATTTAGCAATTCTAATATATGCATATATTGCAATATTTGCAATTTGTAAACTACTTTTGTTGCAAAGGCAATTTAGCTTACTTGTAGTTTTAGAGGCTAAACTACAAACAGCTATAGGCCCATTTCTGTAACCCATCCACATGGATTTATGGACTAGATGGACTTTATGCATGAAATAAAGAATTGAAGAAACACAGGTATATGGTAGTTAGCAAGACACTAAGTAGATTCAAGCAACTATGCCATAATATGGTGCTTCTGCTTTGTTTTGGACTTCTTAAATTATGTATTTATTATTAGATTTCTATGCCACCCATGTCACCAAGGTGACTTGGCATACTGTGTAAGCATTGAATAACAGGTTTAATTACTTGGTGTGTTGGACACAGCTATTCAGCAAGCTTTTGGTTAAAACAATGTGTTGAAATAATGTGGGAGTCCAGACGCTGCATTCAAGAACTTTGCTCACTTGACTCACTTCTCTTTCCTATCTGGGTATCTTGCTACATGAATAACAGTAATCTCTCCCTTTTTCCTCCAGGCTGGCCGTCTCTTTGACCACGGTGGCACTGTTTTCTTCAGCATCTTCATGTCTCTGTGGGCAGTCACATTTCTTGAATACTGGAAACGAATGAATGCTACCCTGATATACCGCTGGGACTGTTCAGATTTTGAGGACATTGAGGTATTGAATTTAGAGGGCTTCTAATATAACTCAGAATCCAAACTGGCATACATTACAATATTCATTTTCCTTCTTTTATAGGAACGTCCACGACCCCAGTTTGCTGCTTTGGCTCCCATGACAACTATAAATCAAATTACTGGAGAAGAGGAGCCCTATTTCCCAAAGCGGACTCGATTCAACAGAATCATCACTGGATCAATGGTCATCATCATTATGGTGAGGGAGTTTGGAAACCCCAAGTGAACTAAATCTTGAGACATGATCTCTTTCTTCTGCTATGCCAATTGAAATCATAATTTGTTTTGCAAAGCAATCTTCTTTCAGGCAAGGCACCTCTGCAGCTTGTAGGCTCAACCTTTATCTGAAAAATCATGTAAAAGGATTAATATAAACCTTAAATGTCTAGCAGATGTCCTTATTCTCTTGAACTATTATAGTCAAAGGGAATATCTGAGGCATGATGGGGGAACAAGTGCTAAGAGTCTAACGCGCCCCCCCCTCCCTTGATTTTTCATGCATTTTATAGGAGCATTGAAGGAAATGGAATAATTCAACTCACATTCTTCTAAATGACATCCTAGAGTATTCATCAAGCTTTGATTCTATTGAAGTGATAGAAACCTATTTGGCTATATTTAGTCTGGAATATTTCCTCTGTTAGAAACTGTTATTTACCAACTGTTATTTACAGATTTCCAATTTGCTATTAATAATTATAGTTAAGAAAATATATGAGCAAGTGAACAATTTCACTTTCCCAGTATTTAGCAAAATTGTTTAAGTTTCTTCATCTTCATCCAATTATCCATAATGCAATACTAAAATATGATTAGACTGGTTTGGGCTAAACAAAGGTACAAACATGGTTTAAAGCATAAAGTTATTTGTGAACCCAACCACTATGGTTTATTTAAAAATCCAATAGTTAAAATTGACCTTGGCTTAGAGAATGTAAGTAACAAGCCATAAACTGTTGATACATAATGCCAAGCTATGTTAACCATAGTTTGTTGAATAAACTACAATGGCTTGATTTGGATATAATGCAAGCCATAACAAGTATATTTGCAATGACACTAAGCTAAATATAAATATGTTATGGCTTAATATGTGTTCACATCTTGGATTTACATAGACAGATGAATTGCTTATTTAGAGGAAATATGTATGGATATTAAGGAAGATCAGCATTTTCTGTTCCAAATTCAAGTCTAACCTTTACCAACCCAGTATTCCTCCATCTACCACCATATTTTATTAGCTGTGGGTAACGGGAATTAGAGTTCAGTACATATGAGGAATATAGATTGGGACAACTTAATTTCACTGGCTACAGCCAGGCTGACTAATTATTTGCAATAGCGAGACAAAAAATGCACATTACTAGTTCTTCTTTACCTGTTTACAGATTGCTGTGGTAATAATATTCCTGATTTCTGTTATCCTTTACCGGGCCATCATTGCTGTAATTGTATCCAGGTCTGGGAACTTCCTACTTGTATCTTCGGTAAGCAAAGATGTCTCCATCCCTTTTGGTTTGGTTTTGTTATTGGACTTCATTTGCATTTTTAACTCCTTTTTTCCCCCTAGGCTTCTCGTATTGCTAGCCTGACAGGCTCAGTAGTGAATCTCCTTTTCATCATCCTCCTCTCGAAAATTTACATTGCACTGGCACTTTTTCTTACGAAATGGGGTAAGTAAACTCAGTGGTGGGATTCAGCCGGTTTGCACCAGTTGAGGAGAACCAT
Source organism: Ptyas mucosa (assembly GCA_012654045.1). Lineage (NCBI taxonomy): Eukaryota > Metazoa > Chordata > Lepidosauria > Squamata > Colubridae > Ptyas > Ptyas mucosa. The sequence goes on from WNWU01000019.1 coordinate 28,274,643, forward strand.
TAGCTAACTTTCTGAGCAGTTCAGTGAACCGGCTGTTAGAAGAAACAGCCTTTTGTTTTTCCCACTTTACAGAGTTAATCCTGTCAGGAAGGCAGGAAGGAGACATTCTGGTGTGCCTCTGTGTGTTGTTTCTAGCCTAATCCTTATCTTTATTTCCCTGTTTAAGTGTTTTCAGAAACTGCCTCTGTGGTTAAGGCTTGTTACAACTAATGGTTCTTGGCAGTATGCCCATACTTTCTGTAGCCTGAGCTTCTCCAGATTTTTTTTTCTTTGCTGGTACTTTGCTTTTCTTTGCTTTATTAGGGGCTTGACTTTCTTAAACAGAAACGGTTGTTTTAAGCTTTTTACACTGCTTTACTGGTTCCTGGCACTGTCCTTTTGGGGTGTACTTCCAAGAGGCTGGATGCACTCTGTCTGATTTTTTTTACTGCTTTTCTGGGGGCATGTGATCTTTCCTTAAATCTGGATGATTTCCTTAGGATATCTTGTAAAGTGAGTGACACCAGCCGGTATCTTTAAGTGGTGCAAATGGATCTAAGGATTGCTTCTCCTGGGTGAAAAAGGGTGCTTTGTCAGTTCACTGAGCACAGGAGTCTCTTGTCTATTGGGATTCTTCAGTCATCCAGGTCATGGTTGTCCCAAAGGTGCTTTTTTCAAGAGGCAACTAGACTTTCTTGGTTACCAGAAAGTCCAGTTGCCTCTTGAAAAAGCATTTTTGGGACACGAGTCTCTTGCATTGCTTCAGAGTGGCCAAGCCACATGATTGTTCACTGATAGTAAGATTTTTTAAAAAAATAGGAGGTAGGGATATGGATGCTCCGTCCAATTCATTTTAGTTTTCTCTCATGATAATAAGGCTTAGTAACACGGCACCAGGCTTGAAGCTTATTTAGATATCTGTGGCATGTACTAATTTTATTGTGATCCTGACAAGCTTGAGAGGGCAGAGACTTGAACTTTGTTAATTTGTCTCTTTAGCTTGGCATTTTATAGCCCAAGTATGCCCATCCGCTTTCTGAAGAGCTTAAATGACCTCTCTGCTAAAGGGTTTCACTTTATGAGCAAGAGTTGGCTGCTGATAGTTATCATTGCATTTTAACTATTTTAATTCTTCAAGATGCTCTGGCACCCTGCCTGATTTGTAACTCTGGGTTGCAGGTATTGCTGAAGAAAAGGAAGGTATTCGAACAGAATGGTTTAGGTTTCCATGATGGCTGTGACTGTCATTGATCTTCAGTGTGTATTCCCCAATTTCTAATCTAATGATTGGTATTTAGGGCTGCTTTTTGCAAGCAAAGAAGTTTTTTGTATTTTTCTATAGGTAATCCTTGACTTACAACAGTTCATTTAGTGACCATTTAATGACCAGTCAAAGTTACAATGGCACTGAAAAAAGTGACTTATGATCATTGCAGTATCCCCACAGTCACAAGAGGCCGGGCGAGGCAAAGTGCCCCTGGGTGTGAGTGACGTTGAGTTGGCCACACCCACCCAGTCACATGACCACCCAGCCATGGTTACCCAGCTGGTCATTAGGGCAGAGAACCAGTTGTTAAATTATTTGAATCCCACTACTGGGAGTAAAATGTATTGGCTTGGACATCAAGCAAAACATCACTCCTAAAACATAAAGCTACAGTTTTGTTTATAGAAATAAGGCAATTAAGGAGATGTAATCAAAATGAGCACATTTTGAGTCCTATATGAAATGCATTTATCACCAACAAATTTAAAGCAAAAATAAAGTTTCTATAATGCAGTAAATTTCCAGTTTGAAAAAATTATCTAAGAGTTGTAGCATCTCTCAAAGAATTTTACTGTCTTTCATTCAGTAGCATCAGGATTACTCAATAGTTGTTAGAAATTTATACACAATTTTTGGAGACTCCAAAATATTTGTAGTTCGGCTAGTGGTGACTTGATTTACATGTAGTCCTTGACTTACAAATGTAATGGAGCCTGCCAATTACATTTGTAACCCAAGGAATTTGTTAATGGTATCATGTTAATTGAACGTGATCCCTCCCAGAAATACTCAATGCATTCGCTAATCGAATGCTCGGGTTGTTAAGTGCATATGAGGTATCAGGGTGGGGAAGACCGGGGGGGGGGGGGGGGTATAGTGCTTCCAACCACCCAAGGCCTCCCCAATCGACTGAGATATCTCATGTTACCCTCCATTATCTAGCACATATAATCATTGTAGCAATATGCAGGTATTTTGTCCTTGCCCAGAACTAATGCTGTTCAACCCTTCATACATAGATGCTTCATCTGGGAACTTTAGGATCAAGAATATCCACTTGAAAGATATCTGCATTCAACTTGCATACATCAAGGGAATAAGTCAGACTTAAGTCATTCCCCCAATAAGTCAGACTTAAGGTTTGAAGAAGATGTAAAAAACAAACAAACACAACGTTAATCAGAATGTATTCCAACTTGCTTTGCCAACTTAGCCATAATATATAATAACATGAAAATATTTTTCAATGCACAACTTATCTTAACACATCACATAGTGATGTGAAGACAGATAAGGATAGATGATAAAAATAAGGAATTGTTCAGAGAATCTTGAAGGGTAAACACTACTCTAAATGATGCATTCATTTTTCTGCCACAGAAATGCATCGCACCCAGACCACATTTGAAGATGCCTTCACTTTTAAAGTCTTTATCTTTGAGTTCATCAATTTCTATTCATCTCCCATCTACATTGCCTTCTTTAAGGGCAGGTAAATTTCTTTATTTTTTATTTAATTTAATTTCTATAGCCACTTCTCTCAGACAAGTCACTCTGGTGCCAAACAATCATAAAATCCATTAAAACCAAGAGAGAGAGAGGGAGGGAGGGAGGGAGGGAGAGAGAGAGAGACATAGATGATGTAGATAAATAGAAGATAGATAGATAGATAGATAGATAGATAGATAGACAGACACACAGACAAACAGACACACAGACACACAGACACACAGACACACAGACACACAGACACACAGACGGACACGGAGACGGAGACAGAGACGGAGACGGAGACGGAGACGGAGATAGACAGACAGACAGACAGATGGAACAGTGATGTTAGATATAGAATTTTCAAAAATTTGTTTTGAGAATTTTCCTAATTCATAGTGGAAATAATTTTCTTTGTAATGGTAAGGCTTGAAAGACACAATTTGTAAAATGCCCTGGCTTCCTGTTTTTGTTTATGCAATATTTTCCCTCCCTTCTTTCCCTCCTTTTAAGTTTTATTTTATAGAATTGTTTTCTTATGTAATGGAGGAAATTTACTTAATTTGAATTACAATATCCATAATCCCAGGTAGCACAAGACAGCAAGATGTATAAGTGCTGTAGGTTCAATACATTCTGCTAATGTTATATTGAGGAAGAGTGTAGAATAACTTTTAATATGATGAATTTATGCTGAATTTATAACCCATACTAATCCTGACAGAATCTGCCTGGAATGTAACAGAATTTTTAACATACATACACCTACATAAATACATGTGTATATCACCAGTAAAAATCTCCAGCAAAACACAAGCAAGCATATCAGAGGTGCCATTAATTTAGTCTAACCAAACATCTGATGAAATAATGCCATTTTGAACTTTTCGAAATAGATTGTACGGCTATTTTACCCTGGGAAGGGGAGAAGAATGTTCCATTAAATGGGGACCACCACTGAAAAGGCTGGTCATATGGTTTAAGTTCCACGAAGCTCATGAGAAGGGGGACACACAACAGATTCTCTCTAAATAACCAGACTAGGCATGTATATTCAATTTTGGCAACATGTTGCCTGATATATCCTGCTATTTCTATAGAATGCTGGACCATTGAGAGTTTTTCAAAACCTGCAGATGGTGCAAGCACCATCTCTATAAATGTCTGCAAAAGTAGATTTGGGCTTGTCTCACAGTTTGCTGCTTGAGTGAAAACTGGAGGTTTTATTAACCTGGGAGGATAATTTCAAAAAAAGTTCTTAAATATCTCATAACAGTAATTCAACAGGATTCTTCATAATAGTGACAGAAAGAAGGGGAAAAGTGAAGAATGTCTGCCATCTATTGTTTAGAAAAAGTATAATAATGTAAATCTTGAATGGGTGTTACAGGGTAAGCTGCATCTAACAAATATATTAGTACCTGGAATCAATAAATGGACAATTAAAACCAATACATTTTTCATTTCTTGCCCTTGTGCTTTTCCTTTTTCTTTTTCAGGTTTGTTGGTTATCCAGGCCACTATAATAAATTACTGGGCATACGCAATGAGGATGTAAGTATCTCAGAAGAGATGAGAAAGAGATGGGTTCTTGAACAAATGTGGAGGAATTCTCTAGAGCAGCAGATTCCTAGGTGACCTGTGTAAATTAGATTGGATTGCAAGGTGACAAATTTATAATTATTAATGAATAGAGCCAGGTTCACCCAAATATTCCAGTGATAAATAGAAAGACTGTTAGCCTCAGACCAAAGAGTGGAACAGGTATCTTTTTTAGAGCTTAAAAGAACCCTCTCTTCTATCTATATCCACAACAAATTTGTAAACATGTTAGAAGTCCACAACATTCTGGATTTCACCAGAGGCATCTGAGAGGTTTACATGGACAAGAAGGAGATAGTTCTGTTGCCTTTGGATGCTGCCTGCATATAGCCATAACAAGTGGACTGGTTGGACACTGAATCTGATGGGTGTGAATTTCACTAATTAGTTATGTAGTGTGTAAAATATTTCTTTTTTCCCCAACCTGATCCTTTCTGCTGGGTCAGGAATGGTTTGCATATCTCTATCAACTTATGCCTTCATTCTAAGCAAAAATCCCAAAGTATATGTTTCCCTTTATCATTTTCATTGCCTTTTTATGGCCCTTACAGTCCTAGGGTGACCTGAACTGTACATGGCCTTCCAAGTATGAACTCACCATAGATTTATCTATATCAAAGAACCTTACTATAATAGTATATTCGTTGTTAGTTCTCTTCTTAATAACTCCTCATTTATTTTTTTTAATAAAATTTATGAGAGATCTCCCTTTTCTTTGTAATTACCCCTTTATGGTAGTAAGTGGTATTTCCTGAGGAAATGAGAGGACTCATTTCCTCAGAGAGTTCTCAACAACAGGGAAGAAGTTATAACCTTGGGACCCTGAAAATAGGAATCTCGTGGCTGAATGCTGCTCAATCACAAATATTCTCCTTATGTAGAAAGCTGGATCCTGAAGAAAAGCATTCAAGCTTTCTGGTTTTGGTCAAGTTTTCCTTCCTGGTAGATATATTCCATTAAGGAGGCCTTTATTCAACAACTCCAATAATGCTGCATGATGCTTCAGTACATGAATGATTCTTAATAGATGCCTGCTGCATGCTACATATGAAACTTTAGAGATTTCTACATAGGTTATATGCAGTTTCATTAGGCAACCAACCATACCCAAAAGCCTTTCTCTCTGTTTTGTCCAGTGTGCTCCAGGTGGCTGCCTCATTGAACTTGCTCAGGAACTTCTTGTCATCATGGTGGGAAAGCAAGTAATTAACAACATTCAAGAAATCCTTATCCCGTGAGTGCTATGCTCTGATTTGATACTTTTGCTATCCATTCCAATCAATGTTCTTGTACAAAGCAGGGATGGGCAAACAGGTGCTGCAATTAATATGGAAGGGATGGAAGCTACAGCTTTGCAGTATATTGGTGCTGCATCATTGTACAACAGAAGGGATTTCATTTCTATTTTTTTAAAAAAAACTTCCAGTTCCTCCCATATGTAATCATGGGCTTTGATAGTTCCTAGGAAGCTGAAGCAATTAACGACTGTCTCATCTCCTGCTCCATATGGAACATTGCAAAGATAATTGTAGTGCCAACATTTCCTTAGAATTATGGAACAGGCAATTTTCTGCTGAAAAGAATTTTTGCCTCATCCTTCTTCCCATTTTGGGGATTTTTCATTCATTTCTATAGTCAAAGCACAATTGTATGTTTGTTGTCCATATCCAGTTGTTCTGAGGGATGGCTTTGCCAGTTCATTTCCACAGTGTACAACTACAAGCTCTTTTTTTTAAACCCATTCTAAAAAACAAATCTGGCAAGAGAAGAATGAAAACAATCTTGCCATTTTTTGCAGCTGCTAGGCTTGATCAAAGGAGGAGCAAAGTATTAAAAAATTGTCTGATAGGACAAAACTTCTGCAGTGGGTCTGAGAATATGGCAAGCGATTGTGTGGAAATGTTCTTTCTTAAGCCTGCTATAGACTTAGCCTATAATTTTTATATTATCTTCTGCCTTAAAATGTCAAGAAACTCCACCCTTAATTTTTGGCAATCATGCTACTGAAATTCAGAGTTGAAGTTGGAGAAGAATGCGGGAGATACAAAAAGAGGCTTGGCAACTGCCTGAAGTCACAAACCCTGTAAAATCTAGCAAAAATCTTTGTAGAAATGCAAGTGTGGGAAAAGAGAAGCCACTCCCTAGTTACTTTGGCAATTACAATTGCTTCACAAAATAATGTTTTGCATTTTTGCCAAGACATTATTTTTGAATATGTGCAAACATTGACAAATACAGTCTGTGAATAGAGCAAACAGATATGAGTATTCGCAAGTGTTTCTGATGTGTACCAGATCCACAAATGAAAATTAAAATGTTAGTTTGTTGTTGGTTTGGGTTCAGCTTTATAGGTGAACCAAGGTAGTATGTTTGTTAGCTTAGCCTGAATGAAGTTTGGGCTGTTTATATGTACATAAAAATTACTGTATGAGATTGTCTTCAGCATTCCAAAAACTGCTTCCTTACTAGAAGCTGTAATTTTGTCAATCAGAAAAGGTGCAGTGAAGAAATGTCTGATTTTAATATTCGTAAGGGAATATATCCCCCTGTGCAGAGGTGGGTTCTACTTACCTTTACTACTGGTTCACATCATGCCGCATGCGCAGATCACTTATGATGACGTCCGGGTCAGTGGGGGGAGCCTCCTACCAGTTTTACTACTGATTCTTGCGAACCGGTCCAAACCGGAGGCAACCCATCAATGCCCCTGTGTAAAAAAACAGATCAAATGAATATAGACGTATTCCACAGTATTCCTGTGATAATTCTATGACCATACTGTGAAATGTTCCACTGCTGGAAATATAACACTAGTTTCTTCCTACATAATTTGCCTACAGTTGTGCAAAATATTTTGCTCTTAGAAAATGTTTGTAATTGTCAGAATAGTGTCAGAATAGATCTCTGTCTCCTAGACAAATTTTGACTTTCTTAACAGTCAGGCTCCTATGCAATAAATTTCCCCCTACCTGACCATCAGAGTTCCAATGCACATTGCTCCCTTTTGCACTTTCGTTGTATAATGTCTCGTTTCTAATTGAGATAGTAGTAAGAGCCCAAAGAGGTGACTCAGATTGCCTCTCAGAGCTATCTAATAGAGATTAGAGATAGATTGCATTTATCAAATGTGTTATTCACCAGTGTTCCAAGGTCTTTTTTTTCTCTCATGGATCTCCAAGTACAATTCATTGCTTTATTGAAAATATTGAGACCCAGTGATAAAAATTAAGATCTGTTTTGAGTACCAGCTAGTTTAAGTCTAATATACCTGCTGATTTATCTGATGAAGACGAATGAGGATTCTGCCTGGGAAAAATGTACCCATCCATATAGGCCCTTGACATGGTAACAACTACATTGTGCTAGACATCACGTTCAGCTTTTGTCAGTATTTTAGATGACATTCCTCCCAAATCTTCACTCTACATTTTGCATGTATCTCTTTCTGATCCAAGCACTTCTGTTGTCATCTTAGTATTGCCAGCAGGTTGTAACCATTGCAGGATTGTTACTTTTGCATCAATTCCAGTGATGTTCCATTCAGCTGTACCTATTCCTTGTGACTCTGTGGACAAAAGCTACCTTGTCTCTTGCCACATTATACAATTCTTGCATCATGGTTGTATTCCTTTAGCCTCCAATACTCTGTCTAGCCAACTCATACTCTTGGATTCTTCTTTTTCCATTCACCTTGCCCAGTATTACCAGTTTTTCCATAGCTGTATTAACCTGCATGACTCCTACCACATAATAATAATTACAGTATCACTACAAAAATGTGATTTCCATGATGCCATGTTATTGTTGCCAAGTCATGATGAAGACTTTATGTGGAAGAAGCAGGAGAAAGTTGTACCCACTTTTTTTTTTAAATTGATTTATATACTGCCCTTCTCCGGAGACTCAGGGCGGCTTACAACGCATTAAGCAATAGCTTTCATACTTTTGTATATTTATACAAAGTCAGCTTATTGCCCCCACAAACTGGGTCCTCAATTTACCTACCTTAGAAAGGATGGAAGGCTGAGTCAACCTTGAGCCTTGATGAGATTCGAACCTGCAATAATTGCAGGCAGCTGATGTTAATAACAGGGTGCTTTAGACCACTGTACTATCCAAGGCTCTTGTACTTACACTAGATCAGAGAAAGAGAGAGAGAACTGGTATTGCTGCTACTGTTTTTCTATCAGTTCTGAGTCCAAGATCATGAATGCACTCAATCATAACCAGCAACCCTAATATTGACCTATATTATGGCCACAGTTTCCATCTAGTGATTCTGCTAGATCTGGAACATGTCAGATAGACTAGTTCCAATAGAGGCACTAAGATACATGCTAAGGTGGCAAGTCCATGGTGAAGAGAAAGAAAATGAACTAGTTAGTGAGATTTGTAGGACCAGTCCTTGGAATACAGTTGTCCAGACCCCCATAAAACTGAAGCACCACTACTAACGTTAGAATTTTTAAAAATATTATTTTATCCTGCCTAAACTCAAACATGTCAAACATGTCTTACACTCCTTGCTTCTCCTATTTTCCCACAACAATAACCTGTAAGGTGAGTTGGGCTGAGAGAGAATGATGACGACTCAATTCTCAGAGGACACCAAGCTCGAAAAGACATCCTATGGCTAAATAATGGGGCACAAATAAAAATATACTTTATCTAGATGCATCCAGATATTATTTGATCATCTCGCTCTGCCTGAAAAAGATTATCCTAGATATTCTAGTAACTACATTTTTTTGTTCTCCACAGGAAGCTGAAAACATGGTGGCATAAGCGAGATCTTTCTGAAAGCAATAAGACAGGCCAAGACAACTTCATGAAGCAATCCTGGGAGAGAGATTATAAACTGCTGTCCTATAATGGGCTCTTCGATGAATATCTGGAAATGGGTATGAGCCACCTGGGCAAATGGGAAACTTAAGAATAGTTTTCTGAAAATTTCTAGTACTATGGCCTGATAGGGAGGGGGATGAGTGTCTATATTCTTGGAGAGATTGAAAAATACAAGAATGAAAAGAACAGTGAGGAAAAAAACTCTGGGATAAAATGAGCAATTAGGGAGAGAAATATGAAAATATCTTTCTGAGGTCTCATGAATTCCCCTAATCTTTATGTAGTAAGACTTGGAATTTATAACTCCAACAAATGAAAAAGTGGTGTGAGAGACTGAAAAGCCCTATTATATAGTTTCTCCAATATTTTCAAGCAATAAATGTAAATATTTGAGGCAGTGTATAGAATTTCTCTGAGCTGCTCACTTCTGTATTATAGGTTTGCCAATCAGCTTAAAATAGGTGAAATGAAAGGTCATTTGTTTTATCCAAGTTAAAGTGGATGCATTTTAGTGAAAAAAATAACTATTACTGTACTATTTGAGGTTTCAGAAAGAGCATTTCAGTTCTGCTTTCATTGAAATCTCATCTTGGTCTTCTCCAAATTATTTTTTGATAAGGTTTCTTTCCTCAAACTCTGGAAATTAAAATGTTTCATTCCCTTTCAGTTCTGCAATTTGGCTTCATTACTATCTTTGTTGCTGCCTGCCCCCTGGCCCCGCTTTTTGCTTTACTTAACAATTGGGTGGAAATTCGTTTGGATGCTCAGAAGTTTGTTTGTGAATATCGACGTCCAGTTGCAGAGCGGACCCAGGGCATTGGCATCTGGTTTCATATCCTGGAGGTCATCACAAACTTTGCAGTTATTAGTAATGTGAGTTATACTGGTGTATACGGGAAGCAATCAACAGAAATTGTACAAGCATAGCAGCTACAGCCCTGAAATATTGCAGCTGGATTACACTGAATTTACAATTCAAGGATGTTTTGATTGAATTGAGTTTACTTACATTGTAGTTTCCTGTTCCCAAAGCAGAAGAGGATTTAAGGTGAACTCAAAATGACCCAGTTCTTTGGTGGCAGAACTGGCTTACAGAGTTATTTAAATACCAAGTGGTAAAGGAAAGACACTGTAAGTTACTGGTAGAATATATCATCATGGAGTGGGCTGGTTAGTTGTTGGAGAAAGGTGAAATTGGGTTAGCAGGTGTCCTGGTGAAAGGATGCTCTGAGAGACAGAAACACTCTGGAGAGAAGTGCTTCTTGGTGTCTCTCTCTACAGTCCAAAAATTCCTTCTGGATATCATGAATGGAAATTCTAGTACTTGGTCCCAATACAGGAAGTGATCACTAGATTGGGAAAGGCTAGGTAAGAAGCAATGAACTAGATGCTCAATGACCTGATCTAGAATGATCCTGTTTGTGTTTCTATGACTGTTGCTGAAAGTACAATAAGTACCTATTGTGCCACGAGTAAGAAGCAAGAGTTCTGTGTGTCACTCACACAATACTTAAAAAAATAAACATGTTTTTCTTTTAGGCCTTCCTGATTGCCTTCACTTCTGACTTTCTTCCTCGGCTCTATTACCAGTACACTCGGTCTAGCAATCTACAGGGCTACATTGATTTCACCCTGGCCTATGCCCCTAAATCTTATGACCTGAAGAACAATATCACATGCAGGTGGGATCTCCTACTCTTGTAGCTGATGAGGATAGCTGTTTAAAGATGATTAGTGAGTGAATCTATTGGAACTCAATTGCTTGTTTAAAATTCAAAGTAAGCTCTCTCATGTAATACAGTGTCAGAATTTGAATGATTTTTGTCCTGGCTTGCTACATATTGATTGAGATATTTGTGTGTAAAGTAGTAGTATACACCAAGTTAAGGTTTACTCTGTAATTGCCAAACGTATGAAAATATCTTTCCTACATTATGTATTTACTTTAAAAAAAAAGCCAGATGTCTCAACTGTGCTGCAAACATGGAAATGCAGTTCTTTGGGTGGCTCTTTCCTTGCTCAGAGTCAAGTACAGGTAATCCTCGCTTAACAACCTGTCACTTGGCAGCCATTAAAAATTACAACGTATCTCCCAAAAGCTACCTACGACCCTGTTTTGAAGTTACAGCTGCTGCAACACTCTCAGTCATGTCCTTACAACTGACTGCAGAAATACTGAAGCAGCCTCCCCCAACCTCCCCATTCCACTACACTGAGTACCTGCAGATATTGGACCTGCTCCCTACCCCACCCCATCATCCATTACACACTTATCTTTTGAAGATCTCTGGATCTCATGTTGAGGAAGGAGGGCACGGCACGCATCATTGGACCACATGGCTGCCTCCCAAAAGCAACCACCATTTCCAGCACACCCACAATCCCTTTTGGTTGCATTGAAATGGTGGCCATTTCCGGAAGACCACCACTTGGCCCAAGGACAAGTTCTGCTTCTTTGACATGGTCTGCATGGTGCTGAAGAAAGCTCTAGAACTCCGGAGATCTTCAAAAGAGTGCAGAGGAGGCTCGGGCCTTATGGGGAGGGAGATAGCTGCAGGGATCTGGTGTGTAGGGAAAGCTGTGGGGTGGGGGGATGCCAAGAGGAAGGAAGTGGATCATAGGTCAAGGACTACCTGTAACAGGAAACACTATGAATTATATTAATTCATAGAATAGCAGACAGAACGTACTGCATTAAATTTCACCTGGGCTAGTTCAACTAAAGAAAATTTGTGAACATAAAAAGTGGCAGCAAGAGACATCAGAAATCAATCTGGAAAACTTGTGATTGCTAAGATGATCGCTGCATTGTTACTTTGCATTAATTTTGAAGCTCTTATCTCCACAGGTACCGAGCCTATAGAGAACAAAATGGCAGGTATTCACTACCTTATTGGAATCTACTGGCAATCCGACTTGGCTTCATCATTGTATTTGAGGTACATTGCATTTCAAGATACTATTTTCCATATACTTGTTTCTTAGAGATCTTATATTGACCATTGCAAAATTTAGCATATTTAAAAATCCTATTTGTAGTATTGTTTCTTCCTTGTGTTAGCACTAGTATGTTAAAAATGAGTCATACTGCATACTTTAGATTGCTTGAAAAAAACTTGTGCTGTTCTGAAATTAAATAAATTATTTGGAGATAAAATACATAAAAATTATGGTATAAGTTATGCTTTTGGAAAGGATGTAGCACTAAAATTTTGTTGTAGTGTTAAAAGTACTATAGGTTCTTCAATGCCAGAAATTCTGTAAAATTTTGGAAAGAAAATTGGTGATTATGGAGAGAATGCACATCCACCATATCATTGTTCACATTAAAATGAACCAACACCAAAAATTGCCCAACAAATAAGTAAATAGGCATTCTAAGGAGACCTCTATCAATTTTCATATTCCTTGGCTTAACGAAAATCATAACCTTTTTGCAGAATATCATATCTAATTGGGGTCATAATTCTACGCGGTTTCCATTTTCCACCCAGCCTGCTGTCCATCCACAATAAATTGTTCCAACTTACTTTCTTTTACCTCTTTTCATAGCATGTAGTTTTCTTCATTGCACGTATGATTGATATGATGGTACCTGACATCCCAGAAGCAGTGGCAATAAAAGTAAAGCGAGAACAGTATCTTGCTAAACAAGCCCTGGCTGAGAATAAGGTAAATCCTCCATTATTATGAAAATGAAGACTCTTTCTTTGAAAAACAGGACACAAATTGCTTAAGATCATTGTATTTCTATGGGTAAATGATTTCTACACTGCATATTCCAATTTCTTCCAGAGAAATGTAATTTTTGTATTAAATTAGATGAAACTACAAATATTGAGTAGTAAAGTTGATCTTGAAATAAACTTTGTATGCAAAATTAATTATCTCTTGGGCTCTTCCCTCTCCATTTCCTTTCCTTAGGTTGCATCACCTAGAATAACTTAATAACATGTTAAAATGATTTTTGTGAACCCTATTTCCATTGATGAAAACTTCCCACTATTTTGTAACAATACATATATTTCTTTACCATATTTACTGTGTCATGGTTTGTTTTAAATTAAAATTTAATAATTATATAGGAATCAGTGTTTTGGGTTTTATAATTGTTATATCCATGCTGTTACTCCGTAATTTATCATTTTTGTGTCTTTTAGATAGTTATTCCTAATGTTATATACCATGTTTCCCCGAAAATAAGACCCTGTCTTATATTTTTTGAACCCTGAAATAAGTATTTGGCCTTATTGCCATGCGCTCAAAAGCCCAATTGGGCTTATTATCAGGGGAGATCTTATTTTCGGGGAAACAGGGTACTTTAGGTGCTTTTTTCATCTTAACTTATGTTGGTTGAAGGCTGAAATATAGATTTACTAATAAAAATTAGGACTTCAATACCTTTTCACTGTGGTCCATTTTTCCTCCCTTCCTCAATAAAATAACTTTGCAGTCTATGAAAGAATATCATTTTCTTCTCCCCTTCAGATTACACAGGCCTTAATTACATTTTAATAGAAAATTGCCCCACAAAAATTCAGACTCATAGGGCTGGAAAGGAGGTCTTTGAGGTCTTCTAGTCCAACCTACTGCCTAAGGCAGGAGTTCTTACACCACCCTAGACAAATAGTTGACCAATCTTTTCTTGAAAACCTCCAGCAATGGAATACCACAGCTCCAGGAGACAAGTTGTTCCACTGATTAATCATTCTCCCCTTCAGGAAATTCCTCATTTCCAACAAAAAAACTTCTTAGAATACCTTGTATTTTGTTGTTGCACATGCATATATTTTTTTCAGTTACTAAGAATTTGCAGTACAAAACTAAATCAAAGCATGCAGTCCTAGTGTCCCATCACTAATTTTCACACCCTGGCACTTAGTCTTAATGTCAAGTTAGTAATTTTTTGCTAATTTCTTTTGAAGCTAATTCGAGTCATGTTTCCTGCATTTTAAGTTTCCAACATGGAGAATTAATCATAATTTGTTCTCCGTGAAACCTAACCAAAAAAACAGGTTAGCATTATTTTAAATGTCTGAAGATCAAGGCTTCAACCCTAGCCTGTTTTTTCCCGTTCATACTCGTCATTATGAACACTTTTGTCTTCCAAAACTGAATTACTATTTAGTCTGAAAAATGTTGGAGAAGTCATCACAAATTTGGTGATATTTTGTCACCATAAAGTAAATGTGGGAAGGAGAACACTACCTTTGCTTAAACTGCAAATTCTAAAGCATCTGTATATCTATCTTATATGCAGTTACATTTAGGTGCAACTGAGTAAGAATTTAAATGTGACAAATAATGGCTAAACTGAGATCGGATCCTGTCAGATATGCATATCACTGTATAAAATGGAACTTGAATAATAGACTTCATGTGTTATTACAATGGTCACGTATATTTCTTTGATAACCTCCCTCAGCTACATTCTCTTTGATGGAAAAATGCATTATATATTTCTTTTTCTTTTTGGGATAGGCTCTCATTGAAGTGATAGATGTTGTCAATCCAACCCAGCCTGGGGAGAAGATATCAAAATAAAGCTCTGAAGATCTGGGAAGGATGTGGCCAAGATCAGATTATCAAGTTTCCACACAAGGGTAACCTTCATGGAGGAAGCACTGTGTAAGCTGGCATAGTATGGACACAGAGCTGTTAATTATGTAACATATTGCAGGTGTAGAATGTGCCTCAAATCTTTAAAGCCTCAGGAATTTCATCCATATTTACCAAAGTAGTGATTTCATGTTTCTTGGAGAAAAACAGTACAGAGAAAATTACAAGACATACATAAGAATTTTCAATCTGTTTCTCTCCTACCAGAGAGGTGACTTCTAAATATAGTGAAATTCAGCAGTTGACTACTACTAAGCTCAGCTGTTATTTATGATAATATTAGGAATCTCTGGGTTTAGAGGCAGTACATTTTCCAAATAGTAGGAACCTGCAACACTAGAACAGCTCATACTGGTTTGTTTTCTTTAGTACAAGAAAAGCAGATTAGTGGATATAGCAGCATGACTTCTCTAGCATATGACTCTAGTCATATGCTGAAGATTACTGCTGTACATGAAGTCAATTATGAAAAGAAAACTTGCTTTCAGCTATCTAAGAAGTTTTTTTGCCTACAAAGGAAACATAGGGTTGTAATCATCTTCACATCCAAATCTCTTTTAGCTGGAATATGTTTCAGCAATATGCATGTACCGTGAACCTGCAATCTTTATCATGCTTAAATCAATACCCTTGCTGACAAAAATTGAATAAGCAGCTGAGATAGGTATAAATTTGCTTATTATTCTTTGGAACAATATAGAGAAGCAAGGGTATATATTTTATTAGGACAGGTAGAAATTGTAATTTGGAGTGACTTTTTTAAAAATAAAAAACACACAAAGCTGTTTCAGGTTTTATTTTTTAGAATTTATAAAATTCCAGTGTCATCCATACTCATGAGCCTTTATACACGTTTTGCATATAATCTCCAAATTCCAAAGTTAAGGCCAAGGGATCATTGCCATGGAAACGTAATATGGAAGACATTAAGAGGACATGGAGCACATCTCCACAGATCAACTGCTGCACACTACATGGGACAGAAGAGTGAAGTATTTTTAACAATTTGAACAGACGGCAGCATTAGAGCCATGCTCGATGGCAGTTAAGCCCAAAACACATGTGCAAGTGATGTGTGACATTCAAACACCAGGTCCCACTGGCAAGGCATTAATACTTCTACCCTGTTTTAGACTCCTGCTCAGATAGTGATAGGGCTTCTCCTGTCCCAAGTGGAACCATCCTAGAGAAACAATTTCTCCTCCTTTCACTTAGGTTTATTTAAACTGAGAGGATTTTTTTTCCTTTTCTATTGGACTAAAAAGCTAGATGCTTTATAAACCATCTCTCAGCATATATTCTGGGACACAAAGGACCTTGGGGAAAGATACAAATGGCTCAGAAAAGCTCTTCAGAAGAGAGCAGGAAAGACAGAGAGCAAAGTTGGCAACAGACCCAGAACTGCCACCAGCACCTTCAGCAGAAAAGAGAATTGTGGCTAGAAGAGCAGCTTTAAAATACAAGCAGCCTTGTATCAAGTTTATGGTAGCAGCTAGAGTGCAGCAACTACTGGTGTCAAGACAACAGGACAAACACTTGTTGCCAACTACAGAAGGCTTTTGCTGAATATAGGTCTAATCTCCCATTCCTGCCGCTGGCCATCAAAGAAATACTTCATCTTTAAGACTGAACTGCAATCAAATTTTTCAATTTAAGTGAAAGCCACTCCTCACTTGCCTCCCTCCAAGGCTTAATCTCTGTTGCAAGACGAGAGATCAAATTATGTGGCAATAGTTAAGATCATCTTTGCCAGCGGAGAAACTAACTGCCACATACATAGCTAAAGCCACACACATATATATTCCTCTTCTCACAGAGGAACAATAATCATGATATCAGGAAGCAAGAGGAGCTATCTGAAGAAGCAGGCCACTGTCATACTGGCTTGAGGTAGAAAGAAGGCAATAGTAAAAAGCAAAAGACACACCTTAACCCTGGTACTTAAATGCCATCACTATCAAGCTAGGGGGAAAAGGGCAATGCACTCTTAACACTGCACTAGTCACCCAACATCCTTTGTGACATGCTAACATGGCACTTTTGGTTGAACCAAGTTTTCTTAGATCCAATAATACTGTCAGTTTTCCGGCTCTGTTTAGCCATACTACAGTTGGGAAGGAAGGATAATGCAAAAAAGTGAAGAGGGGGGGGGGGGACTGATGATGAGTTGCAATTCAGTACTCAACCCAGTGAAAGAATGTTTGTGCACTTAGTGCTACAATTAGCACGACAAGGACTGTGACCCTGTTAGTGCTTTCTGATGTCTCAAACTCCAGGACAAATCATTGCTCTTTCAGATAAAACTCACTATCTTACCAATAGTGGAATTAGATGGACAATTGGGGTGGGGTGGGGTGGGGTGGGTAGGAGAGCTTGGCAGTGAAAAGAAAAAACTGATTGCACACTACAAAGGTAAGGCCTTGGAAAAAACAGCAGGGAAGGGAAAGAGCAAATATTTTGGCTTTTAGAAAGTCAAGGAAATGTGTTTCCTGAGGTTGAGAGACAGGAAGTATATTCCTAGGTGCAGTAAGGTGATCTCCTAATGGAGGTTAGAGTGCTTTATATAATGTGGTTGGGAGGCTTGGTTACAACACAATGACTCACATGATAGGCTGAAATTTGAAAGAAAAACTGTATGTATTTCAGGTTGGAATTGATATGGAAAGTTTTGTTCCAGGTCAAGGGGAGGAAAAAAATGTCAAACAAAAGCATAGCGAGGCCTGAGTATAAGGATAACAGAGGGAATAAGCACTCTAGTTTCATTAAGAGACTCCTCATTGACAATCTGCACTAGATCCAGCCAGTAGGGCAGAATTCAGGAATTATTATTTTTTTTTTTGTGGCAAATGGCTGGATACGATTGCTGTTTTCATGTTATTATCGCTTGGGACCCCATGGCAGAGTCTTGGGAGCCACCTGAGCTCCAAAACTTGGGAAATCTTCAGAACTGCTCATATCCGGGGCCTGCAGGGAAATAAAAAGGAAGGACAGAAGTGTTTGATTAATAACTTTGGAAAATCACTTTCCGAAAAATCAAACCACCGGTAGCTCTGAAAAGGCATCAGTAATTCAGATACTATATTGCTGTATAGACAATACAGATATTGTAAAGGTAATTCCAATTAATAAAGCTTAAATCAACAAATACTCACTGGACTCAAAATTATATTCAGTAGTCTGCATCCCACCCATATTACAAAGACCCAAAAAGTGAATCACGGTTCACAATTTTCTACAATTTAGTACTGAGACTGTAATATTCCAAATGCTCTTGTGTGCAGGACAGAATAAAAAAATATGCACATCATGTACAGCAGTAGCTGAAAATATATAGCTTATTCTCTTCCTACCAGTGCAAAATCAGTGCAAAATGGAACTAGTGGGCTACCTAAAAAGAGTTTTATTTTTTCCAAAGTTGAAATGATTTTTTTCCATGTATCAGTTATGAATTTCATGCCTACAGACCATTGTATTTTTATGTTCAGCCCACACAGGTCTTAAGTCCCCACTATCAATAAATGTGAGTGTATTAAACCAACATTTAGTAATATCTTTATTAGTCACTGACCAGTATTTTATACAATTTTTATAAGAGGTTATGAGATTCAAAATGAAAATAAATGAATGTTTTTGGAAAGAGTAAAAGTAAATAAAATCTAGAACTACTAAAAATATAACAAGAAAAATACTAAAAATCTGAACACTCAAAAAAGCAAGAAGCTTTTAAGAAAAGATTGGACAATCATTTGTCTGAAATGGTATAGGGTTTCCTGCCTGACTAGGGGGTTGCACTAGAAGATCTCCAAGGTCCCTTCCAACTCTGTTATTCTGTTAAATAAACAACAGACATGGTGGAAGACAATTTTCTCTCAGGTCTCACTTTGCCTTGGCTTTTGCTGGAATCTAAATGAAAGACTCAATGTTTAGGACTCATGTCCCAATGTTTTCTCTCGCCCAAGAAAAGTTTACTACATAAACAACTCCTACCTTCTCAGTATTGCCAGCTGTCCATGGGGCATCTCTAACCACAAATCCCTTTGATGCAGCTTTAGCTTCTTCATGACCAGGTGGTTTCATGTAGACTTGCATTGCTTCATTATCTACTACATCAGCCAGCTGCAATGCCAAATAAACAAGCATAGCTTAGTTAGCAGAATATATACACAAACACAAGAGTAATGCTGTAATTCTCCTTTACAATATTTTGAATCCATGTAATTAAGTAATACACATACATATTCCTCCTCTAGATTCAGAATATGATCAATGGCTTCCTCCACATTGTCAGGGAGTCCAGTCACAGTCACGCAGTTGGGATCAGCCGCTCCACTTTGAGGAAAACGTATATCCACCTGGAGAGACAACAATTATCGCATATATGGTGGCCTGATATATTTGCCTCTCTTTCCCATTTCCCTTGAAGTTGAATACCCCAAAACAATCGTGTGACTAATGCAGTTACAGAATGCAAGGAGCAACTAAATTGTTTGGTTTCTCAAAGAAAGGACTATTCATACTTAAATCAACAAATAATGCCATATTTATCGGGAATCTATGTGCATCATAAGAACCATGTCTGCTGTGTTTTGAATAGTATTCTCATTCATCTGCTGAAGCAAAAAAACCAAACAACTTAACTATTGCTATTGATAAATTGATTTCTAGCCATTTACCAAATGGCACTATGTTTTAATCACCTTGAATTCATCCATAATTTTGCGGATAGCTTTTCCACGTGCTCCGATAATGCGGGCATGAACACGATGGTCTAGGGTGATGTCTTCAGATACCATCTGCTCCAGTTCACCAACAATCTTCATGATGGCATCTCGTGCAGATTCAGTATTTTTCTCATAGCCTGTTATGATAATCTGATCCTGGGCCTAAGGGAGGAAATGTTAATCTTTAATGCTAGGCTCTTCAAGTTGGTAGCAAACAATACAAGCAAAATGTCTGAAAAGTCCTGCTGTGGAGACAGCAGTGGGAACAAACCAGGTAACACAAATATATGCTAAACAAAACAAATCCACTCCAAATTTTTTGACCGTTTCCCATTCTTTCTTCCACAGCCAGTTCTTCACCTGAGATTCATCATCCTTGTCTGGGAACTGTATAGTCACATCATGTTCTGTGCGGATTTGGGTGATCACTGCCCCTTTTCTGCCAATGATTTTAGGATGGTATCTGGGGTCCACAGCAACAGTTAACTTAAAGTTTCGCAAAGCCTAGAACAATAAAGAAGTTTAGGTTTTAAACATTTTCTACCTCTAATCAAGCAATTTTACTACTACTTTGGCAAATAGAGTACAATGGATATTTAACAAGAGAGCTATTGATATAATAATAGGTCTGTATTTACATGAACTTCCTTCCAAACTACAGAGGTTTTGCTTTTATGGCTACTCTTAATAGACTTTTATAGTGGTGATCATAAGAGCCTGGGGCTTTTCTATGATGGCCTCAATTTTCAGAATATTTTACTACTGCATGGTTGTGGACTGCATGGTTGTGCCGTGAGTATTTATAATAGATCTTAAAGATCTGGCTGTACTACTCTCTAAAATGAATAGATATAGATATTCATTTTAAAATGATTTTGCTATTTCTTTATTAAATTGAATATATTTTGTAAACTTGCTCTCCTCAGTTGGTGTCTAGTAGGAACAGGACACTGGTAATTTTAGGAGTTTTAACAATCTTGTTACACCAGGTTGGAAAAGGTGATTGCTGAAAACCGTAGTAAGGAGCTATTGTTTGGAAAGAGTATAAATATAATCTTGCCATCTAGAGCAATCTCATCCGATCTGCTCCCCTTCAGATGGGTTGGATTGCACCTTGAATCACAACCATCAAACACTGTCTTTGACTAGGTTGGTTATTCTTAATAGGATTCGTACTATATCACAGTTTAGTAACCTCCACATAACAAATTTAGAAAGTTGGTACTTTCCCCAAGATGATACCAAAATATTTCATTCTCTAGTTTTGAGTCATATATCTAAAGTTCTTTCAGAAATTGCAGCAAGAGTTGGTGAAAGTAATGATGATGTCTTATACCCATTGTATTAATTTTTTTTTGAGAAATCTCTTGCAGCATTATTTTGCCCCATCTTGCCTATGTGTAGTTTCAGATGGAAACACATAACAAAACTGCAATCTGATTAACTCTCCTAAACTTTGGTTCAAACATAGTGAGTGTTAAAGGAGACAATAATGCTTGTAAACATTATCCAAAATAATCTATTTCCCTATATTCTTCCTCAGTATCAGATTCTAAAATATCACTTGCAGTAGTTCTTAAACTGGGGGTAATTTGGGCATATCCTAGGAGTAATGGAGTAGTTTGTAATTGCTGTTTCATGACTCAAGGATCTAGTTTGGACTGCTATTGCTGAGACACTTGGTCGGGTTTTTTTTAATTTAACTACTCAATCCTTGAGAATTGCTTTACAATTTTATTGTAAAAAATTAAAATGAAAGATAAAAACTAATACAAACCAATATAAAGAAAAAAAATCATCTTTTTGCCTACAATAATCTCAATGTATTTATGATATAAAAAAACCAATTTCCATAAATTTTCAAATTTTTTGTCCATGAATCCCAAAAGAAAAACCTCTGGTCTCAATTGTATATTAATCTTTAAAATCCTCTAAATCAGTGAGTGTATTTGAAACCAAAATTTTACAAGTTTTTACACATTCCACCAAGCATGATAAATTTGCAATTCTTTTATACATTCTAAATAATCTCTCTGGTGGCATATATCAACAGTATATAATTTTATAAAAATTCTCTTTAAGATGATAAAACAATATAAACTTTAATTCTTTCAACCACGTTTTCTATTGTTCTATTTGTATATTATAACCCACATTTTAGTTCATTTTATCATACATTCTTTCACTTGCTCCTCTCCTGTTTAATTTCAATAAATGTTCATACATATTAGCAATTATATGTTCATCATTTGTGTACAATTGTTTCAAACTCAGTCTTACAATATTCAAAACAAAGTCTGGTTTCTACTTCAAATCTTTGTAATAACTGTAGATAAGAAAAGCATTGATAACTATGTCCCTCTGCCACCAGTTCTTCTCTTGATTTTATTTTACATTTCTCTTGATAAAATTCTATTATCTCACAATAAATTAGCCATTTGTGTTTGTCTATTATTTCTCGTACTTCATATGCTCTTAACCACAAAGACATTTTCAGGAACAACTTGTGTTTCTATTTCATATTCTCAATACAGCAATACTGTAATTATTTTTAAAATCCACATTAACCTTGACTTTGTTGGGCCACAATTTCCATACCATTTATTTCTAATTCTAAAAGCCTTCTATTTCTCAGAAACATGTACTCTTTCATCCAAACCAAACAGCAAGTTGCAAAATACAATTTCAAATCAGGTAAACTTGCTAATGTACCGAATTCTTTTAATATGCCCATTAATGTTTCACTTCTCTTTAAAGGATTTTCCAAAAGCAGCTCCAAATCAACTGCACAAGCCTTATAAAAAACATACATTTTTTAAAAAATTTTTAATCCCACAATCCTATAATAGTATTTCAAGAACCAAAATAAACAAATAAGGAGACAGTAGGCATCCCTATCTTCTGTATCTTACAGCGTTTTTTGTTGGATCTTCATTAGTAATTATTTAGTAATTACTAAATAATTACTAAATTAGTAATTATAATTAGTAATTACACTTTCCGTGAAGTGTAAATTGATCTTACCCATTTTATAAAATTATCTCCAAAATTCCTATCTTCCAAAATCTTGAACAAAAAGCCCAGTTCTAATTGTCAAAGGCCTTCTCTGCATCTAAGAATCTCAATGCTACTTATTTTTTCATTTTTTTCTCTCTTCTGTTCAATTGGGTCTTATTTGGGGGGATTGTCTGGAAAAGTCCATGCAGTTTCTTGGCAAGGTTTTCAGAAGCAATTTGCCACTGTCTCCTTCCCAGAACTGAAAGTGACCAGCCCAAAATCATTCAACTGGCTTTATACCTAAGACAGGTCTAGAACTCACACTCTCCTGGTTTCTAGTCTGATGCCTTAACCACTACACCAAACTGGCTTTATGTTACAGCAAATATTCCAAAATGGCTACTGCATTTCTAATATTGTCCTTTTACTGTCCTTTAGGTAAAAAGTCACATTGATCCTTATGAATACATTCTTGAAAAAATTATTTTCATTCTATCAGCTTGAATCGTGAAAAACTTGCAGAGAGCAAGTCATGCAGTCAATAATGATATTGGTCTATAATTTTTTGTTAAAACTTGTCCCTCTTTGATTATTAGTGCTATACTGGTCTCTTTCCAACTCTCTGGCATCTTTCCTCGCTGAAAGATAATTTCATCATATTTTGTAAAGGTTGTAAAAGTTAATCGTCAAAACATTTATAAGGATCTGATAATCCACCTATTCTAGGTATCTTTCCTAGTTTAGTATCTTTTATAGCTTCAGAAACTTCCCTTATTGTTATAGGTCCATTTACAATCTGTCTTTGTTCCTCTGTAATTCTTGGTAAATTCTTTAGATATTCATCTATTTTCTCCAGAGAGATATCAAGTTTCTTTATACAAATTGGGATAATCTTGATGAAGAGAGTTTTGTATAGCCATGTTGCCAATTAGTATATTACCTTCTTCTTGTAATTTCAATCTCTCATTCTTTTCCATGTATTTTTGTAATATATATGCCAATTTCTCTGGTTTGTTTACAAAGTCATTATTTTTAGCTTTACATAGCTCATTTTAATTCCATTTCTCTTACATAGATTTATTCTTACATAGATCATCACTGTAAACAAAATATGTATCTTCTCTGGAAATTTCTTTAGTTCATCTTCTTTCTCTTTATCTCATCCAAAATAGCTTTTTTTTCTGGACTCTTCTTTTTGAGTTTATTATTATATACTAATATATATATTAACATATAATAAAATATTTACTTGCATTCCAAATTGTTCTTAAACCAGTACCTTGATCTAAATTACTTTAAAAAAAATATTTTAACTTCTTTTTACAATCCTCTACTATTGCTTCTTTCTATAGCAATGTTTCATTTAGTATCCATCTAAAAGAACTAGATTTCCTTTTATAAACCAAAATCACATAATTATGATCCCAAAAAGGGTTAAAGCTTCAGAACCCTCAGAAACCTTAGTAGTCAAATTATTTGATGTTGAAATCCAAATAATATCTGTTCTTGAGCAGGATCTATGCTTTTCAGAAAAGTATCTAACTTATCTCTTATCTAACCATTTGCTAGGCAGTATCTCTTCCCCCACATCTCCCAAGGTCTTTCCTACAGAAGGCTCCTGCTAAGATTTTTCTTTATACAAACATCCTTACTTAAAGCATTTTTACTAATAGTTATTTTAAACTTTAACAAGGCAAGTAAGTGAAGGATATTGACAAAAGCACTATAATTATTGTCCAATACATACCCGATCTTCTTGCTCAGCTTGCAGTTCCTTCACTCTTTCTAAAAGTCTGGCTTTGGCACGATCAAGATTAGCAGCAAGCCCACTTATAGAGATGATATCAGATTGAAGCTCAGGAGCAGGAACTTGGATGTTTACCTAGCAAATGCATATAAGGAATTGATATCTTCTCACAAATGAGCATTTTTACAGATGTCCTCAATCTTCACAAATGTATTATTCAATGAATTGGATCTGCCAAGTTCTTAAGTAAATACAATACTATTAAACATTAAACAACCCGTGACCCTCTGGGTCATTGTTTCAGAGATATTTCTATATCAGATTCCTCAATGCCTTCAACAATGGGAGAGATACTCAGAGCTATATCTCCCTCCAAAGTTGAACTATATAGTACAATCAAACATCAAAGGCTGACCAAAGGAAATATTTTATGACATTCCATATTATCACATAAAAGGTTTTATGATAATTTTTATCATAACCAAGACATACAACAAAGACATTACAAGTAGTTCTAGACCGTTTATTTAAAAACTGTTCAAAGTTACAACAGCTTTGAAAAAAGTGGCTTACAACTGAGCTTTGCATTTATGACTGTCACAGAATCCCTGCAGTCACGTGATCAAAATTCAGGCACCTGGCATGTATTTATGATGCTTGCAGCATCCAAGGATCATGTGATCACCACTGACAACCTTCCCAAGAGTCTTGATAAAATCAGTGCTGGAAACCAGATTCAATTAATGACTGCGGTCAAAAGGGTTGTAAAATTGGGTGTGGTTCACTTAACAAGTCCATAGCTTAGTGACTTAGTTCCAGTCCCAATTGTGGTCATAAATCAAGGATTACCTGTACTCACCTCAAATTCATCCATCATTTTTCGGATTCCAACACCCTTTTGACCAATGATAAAACGATGAAGGTCAAAGGGAACTTCTACTTCAATTGTAACTGGAACCAAAGCCTGAAAATGAACATGAAAATTATATCAAGTAAGTAAATTATGACAAAAAGCACATGAATTAAACCAACAATTAAAAGGCTAGAAAGGGAGAAAATAAAATAATGTATATAATATAATCACCAGCCAGCTGTATAGCTGGCTTATATCTAGGGATTTCAAACTTTTTTTTTTAACTTTGTAAGAAATTTACAAAGGTACATGGAGTGTCTGCTACAAACAGCATAATTTTCTTTGGGAAATCTAATTAATTAATTAAATATATGGACAACCATAGGAGAGACTGGCAGAACCAGGGGGAGGAGTTAAACAAGACATCAGTTTACAGCCCTTATGCTGTAAGTCCAACCCCCCTTGAGTGTCAATGACCCTTATCTAACTCTAACCAGGTGCTAACTGTGGCTTGAGTAGATTCCTGTGCGTAGGCTTTCAGCAATAAATCAGTTACCGTATTTATCGGCGTATAACACGCACTTTTCCCCCCTGAAAATAGGGGGCAAATGATGTGTGCGTGTTATACGCCGATATAATGTTAAGAAGGGGGGGAGTGCAAACAGCAGCTACCTCGAGCAAGCCACAGGGCTCCGAGTTGTTGGAGAAGCGGGAGCAATAGCAGCCTGGACTGCGCTTTCAGCGGGCAAACAAAGCTGCCTCTGCCACGAGGAACTTTGGAGAGAGAGGGAGGGACTGGCTGTGGCCGTTCTCGCCAGCTAAGAGACAGGCTGCTCCCACAGCTGCCCCCGCCCCCGCCCTCTCTCTCCAAAGTTCCTCACGGCAGAGGCAGCGTTGCTTGCCTGCTGAAAGCGCAGCTGCCGCTTCTCCAACCACTCGGAGCCCTGCATAATAGCGCTGCGGCTTGCTCGTGGTAACTGTCATTTAGACTCCCCCCCCCTTCCTCCTCCTTGAGTTCGAGTCTCGCGGCGTGGCCGAGGCGGGATAATAGCTGCACGGATCCTCCGGTGCCATGTGTGTCCCGTGCGCTGCAATGATGAAGCGCTTTGCCAAGGAAAGCAAAGTCTCAGGCTGCTCCTGGAGCAGCCAGGAGAAGGAGAAGCTGCCAGCGGGGAGACGAGGCGCCTCAGGAGGACCGGAGGAGAGCACAGCTTCTCACTCATGGAGACCTACCGGTGGGGAAGTGGGCGCGGTAAGAGGTGCGCTGGCCGGGAAGCGGTCATGCTCCCTGGCAGGAGAGGGTTGCACGTTCACTCCAGCAAAGGTTTGTGCAACCCTCTCCGGCCAGGAAGCAT